>JAWNME010000053.1:0-20340 GCA_035044385.1 Drosophila neutralis | reverse complement strand
AACTATTTTCCAAGAAAACGTTTATCACAATTAAACAATTTACAAAATTAACCGTCCATTTGACGGCGATGCTGCATTAGCAGCTCGAAGCGTCGATTCGAGCGAACGCCGCGAATCAGTCCGCTGCTCTTCTCCTTTGCGGCGCCAAGCCTAGCCTTGAACGGCTCCGCGGCCGCTTTGCGCTCGATGTGATCGACTTTATGCTTTTTGTGAAGAGCCGTAAAAACGGGTATCTTCGACCGTGTCCTCCGCCCCGGTGTGGCAACTTTCACAACAGCAGCAACAGCAGCAGCAGCAGTTGTCGCATATTTTTTCGGCCTGGGTATGCGGCTGATGTGGGGTCGTTTTTCATTTAACGATATCGACCGTTTGCGACGCTGAGTGGCATTGGCCACCGGTGGATCCCAGCGTTCGTCGATATCCTCCACACAAGCCACCTCGCTTCTAAGCCCCGATAAAGATTTGGACCTGCGTGGCTTTTTGATATCATCCTTCAGCTCATCCAGCAGCTCCACTTCATCCTGCAATTGGAGCTCCGCAAGCCGCTGCTGCACCTCTTCCAACTGCTGCTCGTATACGTTGTTGAATTTCTCAGCCATTTTAACAAATTTAAACGAATTAATTTTTTGGCGTAAAGACGCTAAAAGACGATAAAAGTATCAGCTGGCTTAACATAACCTACGATCCACATCCTCTCAGCGCTGTTAGCAGGCTCCACACAGCGCACTCCGCGCTGTTATCTCTAACATAAATGCTAATATGTTAGCACTTGTAATCGAGTAATCTCTGTAACCTAAGCCAACGCAAGAAGTTGAGCAAATGTTTTCGAAGTGAAATAAACATATATAGTGAATAAAAACACCCCGCTGCCTTTTACTGAAGGAAGACAGAAGACTAGGAAAAAGACGCCCCCCCACATTTTCAATCATTTTGCATTGCTTGGTTTCTTCGATGATCCCATAATTCTCCAATGCTCTAAATCTTCTCCGAATTTAGATGATTTACAGCTATTTTGCTCCCCCAAAATTGGCACATATGATTTGTTTGCTTGTTTTGAATGTTTGCTTTTATTTACTTTACAATTTTTGAATTTACATACATAGAATCGTCGTACAGCTATGTACTGATAAAGTAACTGATAACACTCGTGTATGTTGATTTGGTGTAATTGTTTTTGTTTAAATGATAGATATATAAGCGACTTTTGTTGGATGTACAGGTGTGTAATAATAATGCCTCGATAGGTATTCTACCAACCAGCATTTCTAGCAATAGACTATGCTCACAGCCAATTTGTCAACGTACAATAAATGTTTTTAAAATGTTTTGCACATGCCCTTTGCCATTTGTCTTAGTACTATTATTGTACTAAGCAACTTTGTTTGATTTTAAACAGTTAGTTAGTTATTATATATATAATTATATATATATATATACGTTTGCATATTCATACACGCTAATGCAGTAGACTGATAGATATTTAAAATTATTCCATGACTATCAAAATTCGATTCTTGTATTAAATGTATACATATATATATTGACCACTATCTGTAGGCTTCAAGGCTACTCGAGTATGTTATTTAAAATCAGTATATTGCATATGGTATATATATGTCAAATACATATGCATGTAAATACCTACAGACTATTCAATTACATGTGTATGCGTGAGTATATATATTTATATTTTTACATTGCAAACTCACAGTTAGCATCACATATACACACATATGTACCACAAAATGTACCCATGTATGTATATGTATTTATTTGTCACAATTGTTACTATATCTAAATATTGTCGCAATTAAATCTACCTTCTTTCCCTTGCAATATGCAGCTACAAGTCTATATATAATATCTGCATATATACTCCTATATCTATGCCGTGCGTTGTTAGTCTTCAAATTAAGTATATGACCCTACTTATCGCTATTACATTATGTTTATTTTTCACATGTTTTCAGTTATGTTTATCATCTGATCTGTGTTTTAAATAATCTTATCCTAAGTCCTACTACAAGAAAACATAATTACACACATAAATATGACTGATTCAATTGAGTAATATAATCAAATGAAGTAAGTTTGAATTTGAACAATCCAGACACATATACAAAGATAAATTAATATAAAATATGGGCAGATTTCCTATAGCTCTTATATTAAAATAGGTAAGGTCTAGAATAAGGTTTCAATTTTGTTTTTTAATCAATGTATGTACATAAAACTCGCTAATGCAAATTAGCAATCTTAATGAAATTGTACATTCCATAATCTACATCAGTACATATTTATGTATGTAATTTTGACTTGACCTTAATATATATTCAGTCATTACCATATTTCAGTTTATGCGAATAGTAAAGCAGACATTCTTATATTTATATATAATATATAGATGTATTTGCAGATATATGAAAGCATATCCTTATCGTCAGACCATTGATAAGACCATGCATATTATGTATCTGCAATTGTACATATATATATATGTATATTCCATACATAAGTAGCTAGTAGTAGTCTGCTTTACTTCTTGTTTTTCAATTTACTACTTGTCTTAAATATTACTATGTACAATTCCTTAGGTTATCAATTTAGCAACGTATACAGTTATGCAATACAATAGGTGAAAATATTTATATTTGTATATGTATGTCGCTTGCCCAAAGCCCGGATTTTGTAATAATAAATCACGATACATAGTCTCGATTCGGATTTGTGGAGTATTCATCAGTAAAACGGCCCGTTGCTTTAATTAAATGAATATACTTGTAAATCTGTAATTTATATTATATAATTATACTCACAATCTTCCATTAATATGACCTGTGTATTTTCTATATTTGTACTAGTTACAGAGTGCGGAATTAAGTTGAACTCGTCTTCTGTAAGTGTAGTGTTCCAACGGGACCTGCCACTACTCGAACGGTGCGCCGAAGTCACAGCCATTGTTGGTGTTGAGTACAGGCTTAGATTTGTCGGACTTATAACACCCGACATTGTCGATATAGATCCAGCATAGCCCAGTAACTGCAAGTTCAATATGGTATATAAGTACTGCGGTTTTTCTTATTCGATGTTAGTGACATTTGAGCAGTTGATAAATAAATAATAATTGTATACAAATGGTAAAACTTTTGTTTATACTAGTAAGTACAACTTACCGATGTAGATTGAGTGTGAAAGTGATTGAAGTACTCCCGACTATTGGTTGAGGGGTACATTGGCGCTGCGATGCGAGTGAGAGCATTTGAGCCAATTGGAGGTATTTTACAGCGACCCACTTCGGCAGAAATATGAGGACTCGTTGGCGGATGTGGTTGCGGTGAAGTTCTCGCCACAAGTGTGGTGCAATCCGTATTTGTATTTGGATCCGCCTCGGAGCTGTTAATTGGGCTATGATTGCTCTCCATGGTGTTAGCTGGTTCGTTGCGATTCTCATCGTCGACCAAGGTGGCCTTTGGCATGCAAAGACTCGACGACTGATTGGCTGTCGATGTTGGGGGCGATTGAACCATTGCCAGATCGCCACTGGATCGTATAATGGCAACAGGTCGTGCCATCGGCGGCAACATTGGCGGCAACAT
Organism: Drosophila neutralis; assembly: GCA_035044385.1. NCBI lineage: Eukaryota > Metazoa > Arthropoda > Insecta > Diptera > Drosophilidae > Drosophila > Drosophila neutralis. Next base: position 16,744 of record JAWNME010000053.1, on the reverse strand, counting down.
TGTGCTATGATAATGGGTCGAGGGAGCCGCACTCAACTTTGAGCTCCTCAATTGTGGGTGAATTTGATAGTGTGGCGAGTGGCTGTGCGGGGCCAACTGATGCGAGTGGGTGTGCTGAAACCCTGGATTCTCTATAGAACCCCCACCAGCTGCCAAACTCGCAGAATGGCCGGCATCTTGACAAACATAAGTCACAAAATCAGATATATCATGGCTCTCAGCATGTTGCTGTTGTTGTTGCTGCTGTTGTTGCGCTTGTGTCTGTGTTTGTGCATGTTCGTGCTCCTGAAGTCGTGGACTGCCGTGCTGTGGGTAATACAGAGTATTCACGGGGCTTACTGAGGTTGCTAGCAGCGTAGAACAGTTGTGGTGCAAAATGGCTGAGAAAAAACAGTAATAAATTAATATTTATTGTTTATGTATATATTATTACTAATATATTTAATTTACTATTATTTATATATTATTATTATTGTTATTTATATATTATTAGCTTCTGCGGTTTTATTACTATTTATATTACCTTATTTACTTTCACTTGTGCTTAGCTGCAATCCGCACACTCATTTGCAGCGATCTGCTCTCAGTAGACTAAGCTTACGCACTGACAAATGCATGCTGGACGCAACTCAAAGACAGCCAGACTGCATTCCAGTGCATGTGTGTAAGTGCGCGTTAACAGTTGCCGAAATAGAAAAAAGGCAAGCGCACAGAAAAAATCTATGACTTTAGGACGATCACACGGTTTTACCGTTGTCGAAATGGAGGAAAAAGAAGAGAAAGCAGACTGCGAGGGCTGACATGTAAATTTCCCTAATTGAGCTAATCTGCTATTCTGCGCTAATAGTGTCTACGGTTATTATTATTTTTTATATATTATTATAATTTCTGTTAATATTTATTATTATTATTATTATTATTAATATTATTACTGTCGTTATTATTATTTTTTTTTATTATTACTATTATTATTATTTTTATATTATTACCTTCTGCGGAACGAATTTGGGGCATAGTGGCTGCCAGCGGCCTGCTATTTAGCGGGGTATATCGATGCAACGATATTGGGGAATCGGCAACTGTTGCATCACCGTTGGAATTAATGCTGTCCGCCGGTCGCAGAATGACAGAGAAACTGCCTGTGGCACAGTGATCTGCGGCTGTCGTTGTACGCGAAATAACTGGCGGCGATGAGCTGTGGTCGATTTTGCAACCATCTGTGGAGCCATTTATGTGCATATATTTGTGTGGACTTGTGTTTATATGTTCATTAAGTGAAAATACCTATGAATATATTCGTATATTGATGTATGTATATATGTATATATAAAGTGATAAATACAAATGTCGAAATATATGCATACACATTGTAAGTGAGAATGCTAGAGGTGCTTCTCTAGTTTATACTAATAGATGATTAATTTATGAGTACATCTTTGGCGCTTCATACGTCATTTATTTTCGCCCCTCCTTTTCCAGATGTCTTTATTTTAGATATCCTTTTGTTTATTTGATTTAATTATTTCAATTTATTGATTCATCATGCTATACAAAGAAAATTAAAACTAAAATATAGAAAAGACTTCTCAACTATTTTCCAAGAAAACGTTTATCACAATTAAACAATTTACAAAATTAACCGTCTATTTGACGGCGATGCTGCATTTGCAGCTCGAAGCGTCGATTGGAGCGAACGCCGCGAATCAGTCCGCTGCTCTTCTCCTTTGCGGCGCCAAGCCTACCCTTGAACGGCTCCGCGGCCGCTTTGCGCTCGATGTGATCGACTTGATGCTTTTTGTGAATAGCCGTAAAAACGGGTATCTTCGACCGTGTCCTCAACTTGCCACTCGGTGTGGCAACTTTTACAACAGCAGCAGCAGCAGCAGTTGAACCATATTTTTTCGGCCTGGGTATGCGGCTGATGTGGGGTCGTTTTTCATTCAACGATATCGACCGTTTGCGACGCTGAGTGGCATTGGCCACCGGTGGATCCCAGCGTTCGTCGATATCCTCCACACTAGCCACCTCGCTTCTAAGCCCCGATAAAGATTTGGACCTGCGTGGCATTTTGAGATCATCTTTCAGCTCATCCAGCAGCTCCACTTCATCCTGCAATTGGAGCTCCGTAAACCGCTGCTGCAACTCTTCCATCTGCTGCTCGTATTCCATTTCCATTTTTTTGCACAAAATTTCACTATGTAATTTTTTGGCGTCTTTTATCAGCTGGCTTAACATAACCTACGATCCACATCCTCTCAGCGCTGTTAGCAGCCTCCACACAGCGCACTCCGCGCTGTTATCTCTAACATAAATACTAATATGTTAGCACTTGTAATCGTGTCATCTCTGTAACCACAGCCAACGCAAGAAGTTGAGCAAATGTTTTCGAAGTGAAATAAACATATATAGTGAATAAAAACACCCCGCTGCCTTTTACTGAAGGAAGACAGAAGACTAGGAAAAAGACGCCCCCCCACATTTTCAATCATTTTGCATTGCTTGGTTTCTTCGATGATCCCATAATTCTCCAATGCTCTAAATCTTTTCCGAATTTAGATGATTTACAGCTATTTTGCTCCCCCAAAATTGGCACATATGATTTGTTTGCTTGTTTTGAATGTTTGCTTTTATTTACTTTACAATTTTTGAATTTACATACATAGAATCGTCGTACAGCTATGTACTGATAAAGTAACTGATAACACTCGTGTATGTTGATTTGGTGTAATTGTTTTCTTTTAAATGATAGATATATAAGCGACTTTTGTTGGATGTACAGGTGTGTAATAATAATGCCTCGATAGGTATTCTACCAACCAGCATTTCTAGCAATAGACTATGCTCACAGCCAATTTGTCAACGTACAATAAATGTTTTTAAAATGTTTTGCACATGCCCTTTGCCATTTGTCTTAGTACTATTATTGTACTAAGCAACTTTGTTTGATTTTAAACAGTTAGTTAGTTATTATATATATAATTATATATATATATATACGTTTGCATATTCATACACGCTAATGCAGTAGACTGATAGATATTTAAAATTATTCCATGACTATCAAAATTCGATTCTTGTATTAAATGTATACATATATATATTGACCACTATCTGTAGGCTTCAAGGCTACTCGAGTATGTTATTTAAAATCAGTATATTGCATATGGTATATATATGTCAAATACATATGCATGTAAATACCTACAGACTATTCAATTACATGTGTATGCGTGAGTATATATATTTATATTTTTACATTGCAAACTCACAGTTAGCATCACATATACACACATATGTACCACAAAATGTACCCATGTATGTATATGTATTTATTTGTCACAATTGTTACTATATCTAAATATTGTCGCAATTAAATCTACCTTCTTTCCCTTGCAATATGCAGCTACAAGTCTATATATAATATCTGCATATATACTCCTATATCTATGCCGTGCGTTGTTAGTCTTCAAATTAAGTATATGACCCTACTTATCGCTATTACATTATGTTTATTTTTCACATGTTTTCAGTTATGTTTATCATCTGATCTGTGTTTTAAATAATCTTATCCTAAGTCCTACTACAAGAAAACATAATTACACACATAAATATGACTGATTCAATTGAGTAATATAATCAAATGAAGTAAGTTTGAATTTGAACAATCCAGACACATATACAAAGATAAATTAATATAAAATATGGGCAGATTTCCTATAGCTCTTATATTAAAATAGGTAAGGTCTAGAATAAGGTTTCAATTTTGTTTTTTAATCAATGTATGTACATAAAACTCGCTAATGCAAATTAGCAATCTTAATGAAATTGTACATTCCATAATCTACATCAGTACATATTTATGTATGTAATTTTGACTTGACCTTAATATATATTCAGTCATTACCATATTTCAGTTTATGCGAATAGTAAAGCAGACATTCTTATATTTATATATAATATATAGATGTATTTGCAGATATATGAAAGCATATCCTTATCGTCAGACCATTGATAAGACCATGCATATTATGTATCTGCAATTGTACATATATATATATGTATATTCCATACATAAGTAGCTAGTAGTAGTCTGCTTTACTTCTTGTTTTTCAATTTACTACTTGTCTTAAATATTACTATGTACAATTCCTTAGGTTATCAATTTAGCAACGTATACAGTTATGCAATACAATAGGTGAAAATATTTATATTTGTATATGTATGTCGCTTGCCCAAAGCCCGGATTTTGTAATAATAAATCACGATACATAGTCTCGATTCGGATTTGTGGAGTATTCATCAGTAAAACGGCCCGTTGCTTTAATTAAATGAATATACTTGTAAATCTGTAATTTATATTATATAATTATACTCACAATCTTCCATTAATATGACCTGTGTATTTTCTATATTTGTACTAGTTACAGAGTGCGGAATTAAGTTGAACTCGTCTTCTGTAAGTGTAGTGTTCCAACGGGACCTGCCACTACTCGAACGGTGCGCCGAAGTCACAGCCATTGTTGGTGTTGAGTACAGGCTTAGATTTGTCGGACTTATAACACCCGACATTGTCGATATAGATCCAGCATAGCCCAGTAACTGCAAGTTCAATATGGTATATAAGTACTGCGGTTTTTCTTATTCGATGTTAGTGACATTTGAGCAGTTGATAAATAAATAATAATTGTATACAAATGGTAAAACTTTTGTTTATACTAGTAAGTACAACTTACCGATGTAGATTGAGTGTGAAAGTGATTGAAGTACTCCCGACTATTGGTTGAGGGGTACATTGGCGCTGCGATGCGAGTGAGAGCATTTGAGCCAATTGGAGGTATTTTACAGCGACCCACTTCGGCAGAAATATGAGGACTCGTTGGCGGATGTGGTTGCGGTGAAGTTCTCGCCACAAGTGTGGTGCAATCCGTATTTGTATTTGGATCCGCCTCGGAGCTGTTAATTGGGCTATGATTGCTCTCCATGGTGTTAGCTGGTTCGTTGCGATTCTCATCGTCGACCAAGGTGGCCTTTGGCATGCAAAGACTCGACGACTGATTGGCTGTCGATGTTGGGGGCGATTGAACCATTGCCAGATCGCCACTGGATCGTATAATGGCAACAGGTCGTGCCATCGGCGGCAACATTGGCGGCAACATTGTGCTATGATAATGGGTCGAGGGAGCCGCACTCAACTTTGAGCTCCTCAATTGTGGGTGAATTTGATAGTGTGGCGAGTGGCTGTGCGGGGCCAACTGATGCGAGTGGGTGTGCTGAAACCCTGGATTCTCTATAGAACCCCCACCAGCTGCCAAACTCGCAGAATGGCCGGCATCTTGACAAACATAAGTCACAAAATCAGATATATCATGGCTCTCAGCATGTTGCTGTTGTTGTTGCTGCTGTTGTTGTTGCGCTTGTGTCTGTGTTTGTGCATGTTCGTGCTCCTGAAGTCGTGGACTGCCGTGCTGTGGGTAATACAGAGTATTCACGGGGCTTACTGAGGTTGCTAGCAGCGTAGAACAGTTGTGGTGCAAAATGGCTGAGAAAAAACAGTAATAAATTAATATTTATTGTTTATGTATATATTATTACTAATATATTTAATTTACTATTATTTATATATTATTATTATTGTTATTTATATATTATTAGCTTCTGCGGTTTTATTACTATTTATATTACCTTATTTACTTTCACTTGTGCTTAGCTGCAATCCGCACACTCATTTGCAGCGATCTGCTCTCAGTAGACTAAGCTTACGCACTGACAAATGCATGCTGGACGCAACTCAAAGACAGCCAGACTGCATTCCAGTGCATGTGTGTAAGTGCGCGTTAACAGTTGCCGAAATAGAAAAAAGGCAAGCGCACAGAAAAAATCTATGACTTTAGGACGATCACACGGTTTTACCGTTGTCGAAATGGAGGAAAAAGAAGAGAAAGCAGACTGCGAGGGCTGACATGTAAATTTCCCTAATTGAGCTAATCTGCTATTCTGCGCTAATAGTGTCTACGGTTATTATTATTTTTTATATATTATTATAATTTCTGTTAATATTTATTATTATTATTATTATTATTAATATTATTACTGTCGTTATTATTATTTTTTTTTATTATTACTATTATTATTATTTTTATATTATTACCTTCTGCGGAACGAATTTGGGGCATAGTGGCTGCCAGCGGCCTGCTATTTAGCGGGGTATATCGATGCAACGATATTGGGGAATCGGCAACTGTTGCATCACCGTTGGAATTAATGCTGTCCGCCGGTCGCAGAATGACAGAGAAACTGCCTGTGGCACAGTGATCTGCGGCTGTCGTTGTACGCGAAATAACTGGCGGCGATGAGCTGTGGTCGATTTTGCAACCATCTGTGGAGCCATTTATGTGCATATATTTGTGTGGACTTGTGTTTATATGTTCATTAAGTGAAAATACCTATGAATATATTCGTATATTGATGTATGTATATATGTATATATAAAGTGATAAATACAAATGTCGAAATATATGCATACACATTGTAAGTGAGAATGCTAGAGGTGCTTCTCTAGTTTATACTAATAGATGATTAATTTATGAGTACATCTTTGGCGCTTCATACGTCATTTATTTTCGCCCCTCCTTTTCCAGATGTCTTTATTTTAGATATCCTTTTGTTTATTTGATTTAATTATTTCAATTTATTGATTCATCATGCTATACAAAGAAAATTAAAACTAAAATATAGAAAAGACTTCTCAACTATTTTCCAAGAAAACGTTTATCACAATTAAACAATTTACAAAATTAACCGTCTATTTGACGGCGATGCTGCATTTGCAGCTCGAAGCGTCGATTGGAGCGAACGCCGCGAATCAGTCCGCTGCTCTTCTCCTTTGCGGCGCCAAGCCTACCCTTGAACGGCTCCGCGGCCGCTTTGCGCTCGATGTGATCGACTTGATGCTTTTTGTGAATAGCCGTAAAAACGGGTATCTTCGACCGTGTCCTCAACTTGCCACTCGGTGTGGCAACTTTTACAACAGCAGCAGCAGCAGCAGTTGAACCATATTTTTTCGGCCTGGGTATGCGGCTGATGTGGGGTCGTTTTTCATTCAACGATATCGACCGTTTGCGACGCTGAGTGGCATTGGCCACCGGTGGATCCCAGCGTTCGTCGATATCCTCCACACTAGCCACCTCGCTTCTAAGCCCCGATAAAGATTTGGACCTGCGTGGCATTTTGAGATCATCTTTCAGCTCATCCAGCAGCTCCACTTCATCCTGCAATTGGAGCTCCGTAAACCGCTGCTGCAACTCTTCCATCTGCTGCTCGTATTCCATTTCCATTTTTTTGCACAAAATTTCACTATGTAATTTTTTGGCGTCTTTTATCAGCTGGCTTAACATAACCTACGATCCACATCCTCTCAGCGCTGTTAGCAGCCTCCACACAGCGCACTCCGCGCTGTTATCTCTAACATAAATACTAATATGTTAGCACTTGTAATCGTGTCATCTCTGTAACCACAGCCAACGCAAGAAGTTGAGCAAATGTTTTCGAAGTGAAATAAACATATATAGTGAATAAAAACACCCCGCTGCCTTTTACTGAAGGAAGACAGAAGACTAGGAAAAAGACGCCCCCCCACATTTTCAATCATTTTGCATTGCTTGGTTTCTTCGATGATCCCATAATTCTCCAATGCTCTAAATCTTTTCCGAATTTAGATGATTTACAGCTATTTTGCTCCCCCAAAATTGGCACATATGATTTGTTTGCTTGTTTTGAATGTTTGCTTTTATTTACTTTACAATTTTTGAATTTACATACATAGAATCGTCGTACAGCTATGTACTGATAAAGTAACTGATAACACTCGTGTATGTTGATTTGGTGTAATTGTTTTCTTTTAAATGATAGATATATAAGCGACTTTTGTTGGATGTACAGGTGTGTAATAATAATGCCTCGATAGGTATTCTACCAACCAGCATTTCTAGCAATAGACTATGCTCACAGCCAATTTGTCAACGTACAATAAATGTTTTTAAAATGTTTTGCACATGCCCTTTGCCATTTGTCTTAGTACTATTATTGTACTAAGCAACTTTGTTTGATTTTAAACAGTTAGTTAGTTATTATATATATAATTATATATATATATATACGTTTGCATATTCATACACGCTAATGCAGTAGACTGATAGATATTTAAAATTATTCCATGACTATCAAAATTCGATTCTTGTATTAAATGTATACATATATATATTGACCACTATCTGTAGGCTTCAAGGCTACTCGAGTATGTTATTTAAAATCAGTATATTGCATATGGTATATATATGTCAAATACATATGCATGTAAATACCTACAGACTATTCAATTACATGTGTATGCGTGAGTATATATATTTATATTTTTACATTGCAAACTCACAGTTAGCATCACATATACACACATATGTACCACAAAATGTACCCATGTATGTATATGTATTTATTTGTCACAATTGTTACTATATCTAAATATTGTCGCAATTAAATCTACCTTCTTTCCCTTGCAATATGCAGCTACAAGTCTATATATAATATCTGCATATATACTCCTATATCTATGCCGTGCGTTGTTAGTCTTCAAATTAAGTATATGACCCTACTTATCGCTATTACATTATGTTTATTTTTCACATGTTTTCAGTTATGTTTATCATCTGATCTGTGTTTTAAATAATCTTATCCTAAGTCCTACTACAAGAAAACATAATTACACACATAAATATGACTGATTCAATTGAGTAATATAATCAAATGAAGTAAGTTTGAATTTGAACAATCCAGACACATATACAAAGATAAATTAATATAAAATATGGGCAGATTTCCTATAGCTCTTATATTAAAATAGGTAAGGTCTAGAATAAGGTTTCAATTTTGTTTTTTAATCAATGTATGTACATAAAACTCGCTAATGCAAATTAGCAATCTTAATGAAATTGTACATTCCATAATCTACATCAGTACATATTTATGTATGTAATTTTGACTTGACCTTAATATATATTCAGTCATTACCATATTTCAGTTTATGCGAATAGTAAAGCAGACATTCTTATATTTATATATAATATATAGATGTATTTGCAGATATATGAAAGCATATCCTTATCGTCAGACCATTGATAAGACCATGCATATTATGTATCTGCAATTGTACATATATATATATGTATATTCCATACATAAGTAGCTAGTAGTAGTCTGCTTTACTTCTTGTTTTTCAATTTACTACTTGTCTTAAATATTACTATGTACAATTCCTTAGGTTATCAATTTAGCAACGTATACAGTTATGCAATACAATAGGTGAAAATATTTATATTTGTATATGTATGTCGCTTGCCCAAAGCCCGGATTTTGTAATAATAAATCACGATACATAGTCTCGATTCGGATTTGTGGAGTATTCATCAGTAAAACGGCCCGTTGCTTTAATTAAATGAATATACTTGTAAATCTGTAATTTATATTATATAATTATACTCACAATCTTCCATTAATATGACCTGTGTATTTTCTATATTTGTACTAGTTACAGAGTGCGGAATTAAGTTGAACTCGTCTTCTGTAAGTGTAGTGTTCCAACGGGACCTGCCACTACTCGAACGGTGCGCCGAAGTCACAGCCATTGTTGGTGTTGAGTACAGGCTTAGATTTGTCGGACTTATAACACCCGACATTGTCGATATAGATCCAGCATAGCCCAGTAACTGCAAGTTCAATATGGTATATAAGTACTGCGGTTTTTCTTATTCGATGTTAGTGACATTTGAGCAGTTGATAAATAAATAATAATTGTATACAAATGGTAAAACTTTTGTTTATACTAGTAAGTACAACTTACCGATGTAGATTGAGTGTGAAAGTGATTGAAGTACTCCCGACTATTGGTTGAGGGGTACATTGGCGCTGCGATGCGAGTGAGAGCATTTGAGCCAATTGGAGGTATTTTACAGCGACCCACTTCGGCAGAAATATGAGGACTCGTTGGCGGATGTGGTTGCGGTGAAGTTCTCGCCACAAGTGTGGTGCAATCCGTATTTGTATTTGGATCCGCCTCGGAGCTGTTAATTGGGCTATGATTGCTCTCCATGGTGTTAGCTGGTTCGTTGCGATTCTCATCGTCGACCAAGGTGGCCTTTGGCATGCAAAGACTCGACGACTGATTGGCTGTCGATGTTGGGGGCGATTGAACCATTGCCAGATCGCCACTGGATCGTATAATGGCAACAGGTCGTGCCATCGGCGGCAACATTGGCGGCAACATTGTGCTATGATAATGGGTCGAGGGAGCCGCACTCAACTTTGAGCTCCTCAATTGTGGGTGAATTTGATAGTGTGGCGAGTGGCTGTGCGGGGCCAACTGATGCGAGTGGGTGTGCTGAAACCCTGGATTCTCTATAGAACCCCCACCAGCTGCCAAACTCGCAGAATGGCCGGCATCTTGACAAACATAAGTCACAAAATCAGATATATCATGGCTCTCAGCATGTTGCTGTTGTTGTTGCTGCTGTTGTTGCGCTTGTGTCTGTGTTTGTGCATGTTCGTGCTCCTGAAGTCGTGGACTGCCGTGCTGTGGGTAATACAGAGTATTCACGGGGCTTACTGAGGTTGCTAGCAGCGTAGAACAGTTGTGGTGCAAAATGGCTGAGAAAAAACAGTAATAAATTAATATTTATTGTTTATGTATATATTATTACTAATATATTTAATTTACTATTATTTATATATTATTATTATTGTTATTTATATATTATTAGCTTCTGCGGTTTTATTACTATTTATATTACCTTATTTACTTTCACTTGTGCTTAGCTGCAATCCGCACACTCATTTGCAGCGATCTGCTCTCAGTAGACTAAGCTTACGCACTGACAAATGCATGCTGGACGCAACTCAAAGACAGCCAGACTGCATTCCAGTGCATGTGTGTAAGTGCGCGTTAACAGTTGCCGAAATAGAAAAAAGGCAAGCGCACAGAAAAAATCTATGACTTTAGGACGATCACACGGTTTTACCGTTGTCGAAATGGAGGAAAAAGAAGAGAAAGCAGACTGCGAGGGCTGACATGTAAATTTCCCTAATTGAGCTAATCTGCTATTCTGCGCTAATAGTGTCTACGGTTATTATTATTTTTTATATATTATTATAATTTCTGTTAATATTTATTATTATTATTATTATTATTAATATTATTACTGTCGTTATTATTATTTTTTTTTATTATTACTATTATTATTATTTTTATATTATTACCTTCTGCGGAACGAATTTGGGGCATAGTGGCTGCCAGCGGCCTGCTATTTAGCGGGGTATATCGATGCAACGATATTGGGGAATCGGCAACTGTTGCATCACCGTTGGAATTAATGCTGTCCGCCGGTCGCAGAATGACAGAGAAACTGCCTGTGGCACAGTGATCTGCGGCTGTCGTTGTACGCGAAATAACTGGCGGCGATGAGCTGTGGTCGATTTTGCAACCATCTGTGGAGCCATTTATGTGCATATATTTGTGTGGACTTGTGTTTATATGTTCATTAAGTGAAAATACCTATGAATATATTCGTATATTGATGTATGTATATATGTATATATAAAGTGATAAATACAAATGTCGAAATATATGCATACACATTGTAAGTGAGAATGCTAGAGGTGCTTCTCTAGTTTATACTAATAGATGATTAATTTATGAGTACATCTTTGGCGCTTCATACGTCATTTATTTTCGCCCCTCCTTTTCCAGATGTCTTTATTTTAGATATCCTTTTGTTTATTTGATTTAATTATTTCAATTTATTGATTCATCATGCTATACAAAGAAAATTAAAACTAAAATATAGAAAAGACTTCTCAACTATTTTCCAAGAAAACGTTTATCACAATTAAACAATTTACAAAATTAACCGTCTATTTGACGGCGATGCTGCATTTGCAGCTCGAAGCGTCGATTGGAGCGAACGCCGCGAATCAGTCCGCTGCTCTTCTCCTTTGCGGCGCCAAGCCTACCCTTGAACGGCTCCGCGGCCGCTTTGCGCTCGATGTGATCGACTTGATGCTTTTTGTGAATAGCCGTAAAAACGGGTATCTTCGACCGTGTCCTCAACTTGCCACTCGGTGTGGCAACTTTTACAACAGCAGCAGCAGCAGCAGTTGAACCATATTTTTTCGGCCTGGGTATGCGGCTGATGTGGGGTCGTTTTTCATTCAACGATATCGACCGTTTGCGACGCTGAGTGGCATTGGCCACCGGTGGATCCCAGCGTTCGTCGATATCCTCCACACTAGCCACCTCGCTTCTAAGCCCCGATAAAGATTTGGACCTGCGTGGCATTTTGAGATCATCTTTCAGCTCATCCAGCAGCTCCACTTCATCCTGCAATTGGAGCTCCGTAAACCGCTGCTGCAACTCTTCCATCTGCTGCTCGTATTCCATTTCCATTTTTTTGCACAAAATTTCACTATGTAATTTTTTGGCGTCTTTTATCAGCTGGCTTAACATAACCTACGATCCACATCCTCTCAGCGCTGTTAGCAGCCTCCACACAGCGCACTCCGCGCTGTTATCTCTAACATAAATACTAATATGTTAGCACTTGTAATCGTGTCATCTCTGTAACCACAGCCAACGCAAGAAGTTGAGCAAATGTTTTCGAAGTGAAATAAACATATATAGTGAATAAAAACACCCCGCTGCCTTTTACTGAAGGAAGACAGAAGACTAGGAAAAAGACGCCCCCCCACATTTTCAATCATTTTGCATTGCTTGGTTTCTTCGATGATCCCATAATTCTCCAATGCTCTAAATCTTTTCCGAATTTAGATGATTTACAGCTATTTTGCTCCCCCAAAATTGGCACATATGATTTGTTTGCTTGTTTTGAATGTTTGCTTTTATTTACTTTACAATTTTTGAATTTACATACATAGAATCGTCGTACAGCTATGTACTGATAAAGTAACTGATAACACTCGTGTATGTTGATTTGGTGTAATTGTTTTCTTTTAAATGATAGATATATAAGCGACTTTTGTTGGATGTACAGGTGTGTAATAATAATGCCTCGATAGGTATTCTACCAACCAGCATTTCTAGCAATAGACTATGCTCACAGCCAATTTGTCAACGTACAATAAATGTTTTTAAAATGTTTTGCACATGCCCTTTGCCATTTGTCTTAGTACTATTATTGTACTAAGCAACTTTGTTTGATTTTAAACAGTTAGTTAGTTATTATATATATAATTATATATATATATATACGTTTGCATATTCATACACGCTAATGCAGTAGACTGATAGATATTTAAAATTATTCCATGACTATCAAAATTCGATTCTTGTATTAAATGTATACATATATATATTGACCACTATCTGTAGGCTTCAAGGCTACTCGAGTATGTTATTTAAAATCAGTATATTGCATATGGTATATATATGTCAAATACATATGCATGTAAATACCTACAGACTATTCAATTACATGTGTATGCGTGAGTATATATATTTATATTTTTACATTGCAAACTCACAGTTAGCATCACATATACACACATATGTACCACAAAATGTACCCATGTATGTATATGTATTTATTTGTCACAATTGTTACTATATCTAAATATTGTCGCAATTAAATCTACCTTCTTTCCCTTGCAATATGCAGCTACAAGTCTATATATAATATCTGCATATATACTCCTATATCTATGCCGTGCGTTGTTAGTCTTCAAATTAAGTATATGACCCTACTTATCGCTATTACATTATGTTTATTTTTCACATGTTTTCAGTTATGTTTATCATCTGATCTGTGTTTTAAATAATCTTATCCTAAGTCCTACTACAAGAAAACATAATTACACACATAAATATGACTGATTCAATTGAGTAATATAATCAAATGAAGTAAGTTTGAATTTGAACAATCCAGACACATATACAAAGATAAATTAATATAAAATATGGGCAGATTTCCTATAGCTCTTATATTAAAATAGGTAAGGTCTAGAATAAGGTTTCAATTTTGTTTTTTAATCAATGTATGTACATAAAACTCGCTAATGCAAATTAGCAATCTTAATGAAATTGTACATTCCATAATCTACATCAGTACATATTTATGTATGTAATTTTGACTTGACCTTAATATATATTCAGTCATTACCATATTTCAGTTTATGCGAATAGTAAAGCAGACATTCTTATATTTATATATAATATATAGATGTATTTGCAGATATATGAAAGCATATCCTTATCGTCAGACCATTGATAAGACCATGCATATTATGTATCTGCAATTGTACATATATATATATGTATATTCCATACATAAGTAGCTAGTAGTAGTCTGCTTTACTTCTTGTTTTTCAATTTACTACTTGTCTTAAATATTACTATGTACAATTCCTTAGGTTATCAATTTAGCAACGTATACAGTTATGCAATACAATAGGTGAAAATATTTATATTTGTATATGTATGTCGCTTGCCCAAAGCCCGGATTTTGTAATAATAAATCACGATACATAGTCTCGATTCGGATTTGTGGAGTATTCATCAGTAAAACGGCCCGTTGCTTTAATTAAATGAATATACTTGTAAATCTGTAATTTATATTATATAATTATACTCACAATCTTCCATTAATATGACCTGTGTATTTTCTATATTTGTACTAGTTACAGAGTGCGGAATTAAGTTGAACTCGTCTTCTGTAAGTGTAGTGTTCCAACGGGACCTGCCACTACTCGAACGGTGCGCCGAAGTCACAGCCATTGTTGGTGTTGAGTACAGGCTTAGATTTGTCGGACTTATAACACCCGACATTGTCGATATAGATCCAGCATAGCCCAGTAACTGCAAGTTCAATATGGTATATAAGTACTGCGGTTTTTCTTATTCGATGTTAGTGACATTTGAGCAGTTGATAAATAAATAATAATTGTATACAAATGGTAAAACTTTTGTTTATACTAGTAAGTACAACTTACCGATGTAGATTGAGTGTGAAAGTGATTGAAGTACTCCCGACTATTGGTTGAGGGGTACATTGGCGCTGCGATGCGAGTGAGAGCATTTGAGCCAATTGGAGGTATTTTACAGCGACCCACTTCGGCAGAAATATGAGGACTCGTTGGCGGATGTGGTTGCGGTGAAGTTCTCGCCACAAGTGTGGTGCAATCCGTATTTGTATTTGGATCCGCCTCGGAGCTGTTAATTGGGCTATGATTGCTCTCCATGGTGTTAGCTGGTTCGTTGCGATTCTCATCGTCGACCAAGGTGGCCTTTGGCATGCAAAGACTCGACGACTGATTGGCTGTCGATGTTGGGGGCGATTGAACCATTGCCAGATCGCCACTGGATCGTATAATGGCAACAGGTCGTGCCATCGGCGGCAACATTGGCGGCAACATTGTGCTATGATAATGGGTCGAGGGAGCCGCACTCAACTTTGAGCTCCTCAATTGTGGGTGAATTTGATAGTGTGGCGAGTGGCTGTGCGGGGCCAACTGATGCGAGTGGGTGTGCTGAAACCCTGGATTCTCTATAGAACCCCCACCAGCTGCCAAACTCGCAGAATGGCCGGCATCTTGACAAACATAAGTCACAAAATCAGATATATCATGGCTCTCAGCATGTTGCTGTTGTTGTTGCTGCTGTTGTTGCGCTTGTGTCTGTGTTTGTGCATGTTCGTGCTCCTGAAGTCGTGGACTGCCGTGCTGTGGGTAATACAGAGTATTCACGGGGCTTACTGAGGTTGCTAGCAGCGTAGAACAGTTGTGGTGCAAAATGGCTGAGAAAAAACAGTAATAAATTAATATTTATTGTTTATGTATATATTATTACTAATATATTTAATTTACTATTATTTATATATTATTATTATTGTTATTTATATATTATTAGCTTCTGCGGTTTTATTACTATTTATATTACCTTATTTACTTTCACTTGTGCTTAGCTGCAATCCGCACACTCATTTGCAGCGATCTGCTCTCAGTAGACTAAGCTTACGCACTGACAAATGCATGCTGGACGCAACTCAAAGACAGCCAGACTGCATTCCAGTGCATGTGTGTAAGTGCGCGTTAACAGTTGCCGAAATAGAAAAAAGGCAAGCGCACAGAAAAAATCTATGACTTTAGGACGATCACACGGTTTTACCGTTGTCGAAATGGAGGAAAAAGAAGAGAAAGCAGACTGCGAGGGCTGACATGTAAATTTCCCTAATTGAGCTAATCTGCTATTCTGCGCTAATAGTGTCTACGGTTATTATTATTTTTTATATATTATTATAATTTCTGTTAATATTTATTATTATTATTATTATTATTAATATTATTACTGTCGTTATTATTATTTTTTTTTATTATTACTATTATTATTATTTTTATATTATTACCTTCTGCGGAACGAATTTGGGGCATAGTGGCTGCCAGCGGCCTGCTATTTAGCGGGGTATATCGATGCAACGATATTGGGGAATCGGCAACTGTTGCATCACCGTTGGAATTAATGCTGTCCGCCGGTCGCAGAATGACAGAGAAACTGCCTGTGGCACAGTGATCTGCGGCTGTCGTTGTACGCGAAATAACTGGCGGCGATGAGCTGTGGTCGATTTTGCAACCATCTGTGGAGCCATTTATGTGCATATATTTGTGTGGACTTGTGTTTATATGTTCATTA
>JAWNME010000052.1:0-179895 GCA_035044385.1 Drosophila neutralis | reverse complement strand
CAACTTTAGCTGTTTTATTTGTTTTCATTTTTCCAATTTTTGAATTTTTTCACAATTTCAGCTGTTTTTTTTTCTTCTTTTGCATTTTTTTCACAATTTCAGCAGTTTTTTTTATTTTTCGAATTTTTGCATTAATCCTCAATGTCAGCTGATTTTTTCTATATTTTTAATTTTTGAATTTTTTCACAACTTTAGCTGTTTTATTTTTTTTCATTTTTCCAATTTTTGAATTTTTTCACAATTTCAGCTGTTTTTTTTTCTTCTTTTGCATTTTTTTCACAATTTCAGCAGTTTTTTTTATTTTTCGAATTTTTGCATTAATCCTCAATGTCAGCTGATTTTTTCTATATTTTTAATTTTTGAATTTTTTCACAACTTTAGCTGTTTTATTTTTTTTCATTTTTCCAATTTTTGAATTTTTTCACAATTTCAGCTGTTTTTTTTTCTTCTTTTGCATTTTTTTCACAATTTCAGCAGTTTTTTTTATTTTTCGAATTTTTGCATTAATCCTCAATGTCAGCTGATTTTTTCTATATTTTTAATTTTTGAATTTTTTCACAACTTTAGCTGTTTTATTTTTTTTCATTTTTCCAATTTTTGAATTTTTTCACAATTTCAGCTGTTTTTTTTTCTTCTTTTGCATTTTTTTCACAATTTCAGCAGTTTTTTTTATTTTTCGAATTTTTGCATTAATCCTCAATGTCAGCTGATTTTTTCTATATTTTTAATTTTTGAATTTTTTCACAACTTTAGCTGTTTTATTTTTTTTCATTTTTCCAATTTTTGAATTTTTTCACAATTTCAGCTGTTTTTTTTTCTTCTTTTGCATTTTTTTCACAATTTCAGCAGTTTTTTTTATTTTTCGAATTTTTGCATTAATCCTCAATGTCAGCTGATTTTTTCTATATTTTTAATTTTTGAATTTTTTCACAACTTTAGCTGTTTTATTTTTTTTCATTTTTCCAATTTTTGAATTTTTTCACAATTTCAGCTGTTTTTTTTTCTTCTTTTGCATTTTTTTCACAATTTCAGCAGTTTTTTTTATTTTTCGAATTTTTGCATTAATCCTCAATGTCAGCTGATTTTTTCTATATTTTTAATTTTTGAATTTTTTCACAACTTTAGCTGTTTTATTTTTTTTCATTTTTCCAATTTTTGAATTTTTTCACAATTTCAGCTGTTTTTTTTTCTTCTTTTGCATTTTTTTCACAATTTCAGCAGTTTTTTTTATTTTTCGAATTTTTGCATTAATCCTCAATGTCAGCTGATTTTTTCTATATTTTTAATTTTTGAATTTTTTCACAACTTTAGCTGTTTTATTTTTTTTCATTTTTCCAATTTTTGAATTTTTTCACAATTTCAGCTGTTTTTTTTTCTTCTTTTGCATTTTTTTCACAATTTCAGCAGTTTTTTTTATTTTTCGAATTTTTGCATTAATCCTCAATGTCAGCTGATTTTTTCTATATTTTTAATTTTTGAATTTTTTCACAACTTTAGCTGTTTTATTTTTTTTCATTTTTCCAATTTTTTAATTTTTTCACAATTTCAGCTGTTTTTTTTTCTTCTTTTGCATTTTTTTCACAATTTCAGCAGTTTTTTTTATTTTTCGAATTTTTGCATTAATCCTCAATGTCAGCTGATTTTTTCTATATTTTTAATTTTTGAATTTTTTCACAACTTTAGCTGTTTTATTTTTTTTCATTTTTCCAATTTTTGAATTTTTTCACAATTTCAGCTGTTTTTTTTTCTTCTTTTGCATTTTTTTCACAATTTCAGCAGTTTTTTTTATTTTTCGAATTTTTGCATTAATCCTCAATGTCAGCTGATTTTTTCTATATTTTTAATTTTTGAATTTTTTCACAACTTTAGCTGTTTTATTTTTTTTCATTTTTCCAATTTTTTAATTTTTTCACAATTTCAGCTGTTTTTTTTTCTTCTTTTGCATTTTTTTCACAATTTCAGCAGTTTTTTTTATTTTTCGAATTTTTGCATTAATCCTCAATGTCAGCTGATTTTTTCTATATTTTTAATTTTTGAATTTTTTCACAACTTTAGCTGTTTTATTTTTTTTCATTTTTCCAATTTTTGAATTTTTTCACAATTTCAGCTGTTTTTTTTTCTTCTTTTGCATTTTTTTCACAATTTCAGCAGTTTTTTTTATTTTTCGAATTTTTGCATTAATCCTCAATGTCAGCTGATTTTTTCTATATTTTTAATTTTTGAATTTTTTCACAACTTTAGCTGTTTTATTTTTTTTCATTTTTCCAATTTTTGAATTTTTTCACAATTTCAGCTGTTTTTTTTTCTTCTTTTGCATTTTTTTCACAATTTCAGCAGTTTTTTTTATTTTTCGAATTTTTGCATTAATCCTCAATGTCAGCTGATTTTTTCTATATTTTTAATTTTTGAATTTTTTCACAACTTTAGCTGTTTTATTTTTTTTCATTTTTCCAATTTTTGAATTTTTTCACAATTTCAGCTGTTTTTTTTTCTTCTTTTGCATTTTTTTCACAATTTCAGCAGTTTTTTTTATTTTTCGAATTTTTGCATTAATCCTCAATGTCAGCTGATTTTTTCTATATTTTTAATTTTTGAATTTTTTCACAACTTTAGCTGTTTTATTTTTTTTCATTTTTCCAATTTTTGAATTTTTTCACAATTTCAGCTGTTTTTTTTTCTTCTTTTGCATTTTTTTCACAATTTCAGCAGTTTTTTTTATTTTTCGAATTTTTGCATTAATCCTCAATGTCAGCTGATTTTTTCTATATTTTTAATTTTTGAATTTTTTCACAACTTTAGCTGTTTTATTTTTTTTCATTTTTCCAATTTTTGAATTTTTTCACAATTTCAGCTGTTTTTTTTTCTTCTTTTGCATTTTTTTCACAATTTCAGCAGTTTTTTTTATTTTTCGAATTTTTGCATTAATCCTCAATGTCAGCTGATTTTTTCTATATTTTTAATTTTTGAATTTTTTCACAACTTTAGCTGTTTTATTTTTTTTCATTTTTCCAATTTTTGAATTTTTTCACAATTTCAGCTGTTTTTTTTTCTTCTTTTGCATTTTTTTCACAATTTCAGCAGTTTTTTTTATTTTTCGAATTTTTGCATTAATCCTCAATGTCAGCTGATTTTTTCTATATTTTTAATTTTTGAATTTTTTCACAACTTTAGCTGTTTTATTTTTTTTCATTTTTCCAATTTTTGAATTTTTTCACAATTTCAGCTGTTTTTTTTTCTTCTTTTGCATTTTTTTCACAATTTCAGCAGTTTTTTTTATTTTTCGAATTTTTGCATTAATCCTCAATGTCAGCTGATTTTTTCTATATTTTTAATTTTTGAATTTTTTCACAACTTTAGCTGTTTTATTTTTTTTCATTTTTCCAATTTTTGAATTTTTTCACAATTTCAGCTGTTTTTTTTTCTTCTTTTGCATTTTTTTCACAATTTCAGCAGTTTTTTTTATTTTTCGAATTTTTGCATTAATCCTCAATGTCAGCTGATTTTTTCTATATTTTTAATTTTTGAATTTTTTCACAACTTTAGCTGTTTTATTTTTTTTCATTTTTCCAATTTTTGAATTTTTTCACAATTTCAGCTGTTTTTTTTTCTTCTTTTGCATTTTTTTCACAATTTCAGCAGTTTTTTTTATTTTTCGAATTTTTGCATTAATCCTCAATGTCAGCTGATTTTTTCTATATTTTTAATTTTTGAATTTTTTCACAACTTTAGCTGTTTTATTTTTTTTCATTTTTCCAATTTTTGAATTTTTTCACAATTTCAGCTGTTTTTTTTTCTTCTTTTGCATTTTTTTCACAATTTCAGCAGTTTTTTTTATTTTTCGAATTTTTGCATTAATCCTCAATGTCAGCTGATTTTTTCTATATTTTTAATTTTTGAATTTTTTCACAACTTTAGCTGTTTTATTTTTTTTCATTTTTCCAATTTTTGAATTTTTTCACAATTTCAGCTGTTTTTTTTTCTTCTTTTGCATTTTTTTCACAATTTCAGCAGTTTTTTTTATTTTTCGAATTTTTGCATTAATCCTCAATGTCAGCTGATTTTTTCTATATTTTTAATTTTTGAATTTTTTCACAACTTTAGCTGTTTTATTTGTTTTCATTTTTCCAATTTTTGAATTTTTTCACAATTTCAGCTGTTTTTTTTTCTTCTTTTGCATTTTTTTCACAATTTCAGCAGTTTTTTTTATTTTTCGAATTTTTGCATTAATCCTCAATGTCAGCTGATTTTTTCTATATTTTTAATTTTTGAATTTTTTCACAACTTTAGCTGTTTTATTTGTTTTCATTTTTCCAATTTTTGAATTTTTTCACAATTTCAGCTGTTTTTTTTTCTTCTTTTGCATTTTTTTCACAATTTCAGCAGTTTTTTTTATTTTTCGAATTTTTGCATTAATCCTCAATGTCAGCTGATTTTTTCTATATTTTTAATTTTTGAATTTTTTCACAACTTTAGCTGTTTTATTTGTTTTCATTTTTCCAATTTTTGAATTTTTTCACAATTTCAGCTGTTTTTTTTTCTTCTTTTGCATTTTTTTCACAATTTCAGCAGTTTTTTTTATTTTTCGAATTTTTGCATTAATCCTCAATGTCAGCTGATTTTTTCTATATTTTTAATTTTTGAATTTTTTCACAACTTTAGCTGTTTTATTTGTTTTCATTTTTCCAATTTTTGAATTTTTTCACAATTTCAGCTGTTTTTTTTTTCTTCTTTTGCATTTTTTTCACAATTTCAGCAGTTTTTTTTATTTTTCGAATTTTTGCATTAATCCTCAATGTCAGCTGATTTTTTCTATATTTTTAATTTTTGAATTTTTTCACAACTTTAGCTGTTTTATTTGTTTTCATTTTTCCAATTTTTGAATTTTTTCACAATTTCAGCTGTTTTTTTTTCTTCTTTTGCATTTTTTTCACAATTTCAGCAGTTTTTTTTATTTTTCGAATTTTTGCATTAATCCTCAATGTCAGCTGATTTTTTCTATATTTTTAATTTTTGAATTTTTTCACAACTTTAGCTGTTTTATTTGTTTTCATTTTTCCAATTTTTGAATTTTTTCACAATTTCAGCTGTTTTTTTTTCTTCTTTTGCATTTTTTTCACAATTTCAGCAGTTTTTTTTATTTTTCGAATTTTTGCATTAATCCTCAATGTCAGCTGATTTTTTCTATATTTTTAATTTTTGAATTTTTTCACAACTTTAGCTGTTTTATTTGTTTTCATTTTTCCAATTTTTGAATTTTTTCACAATTTCAGCTGTTTTTTTTTCTTCTTTTGCATTTTTTTCACAATTTCAGCAGTTTTTTTTATTTTTCGAATTTTTGCATTAATCCTCAATGTCAGCTGATTTTTTCTATATTTTTAATTTTTGAATTTTTTCACAACTTTAGCTGTTTTATTTGTTTTCATTTTTCCAATTTTTGAATTTTTTCACAATTTCAGCTGTTTTTTTTTCTTCTTTTGCATTTTTTTCACAATTTCAGCAGTTTTTTTTATTTTTCGAATTTTTGCATTAATCCTCAATGTCAGCTGATTTTTTCTATATTTTTAATTTTTGAATTTTTTCACAACTTTAGCTGTTTTATTTGTTTTCATTTTTCCAATTTTTGAATTTTTTCACAATTTCAGCTGTTTTTTTTTCTTCTTTTGCATTTTTTTCACAATTTCAGCAGTTTTTTTTATTTTTCGAATTTTTGCATTAATCCTCAATGTCAGCTGATTTTTTCTATATTTTTAATTTTTGAATTTTTTCACAACTTTAGCTGTTTTATTTGTTTTCATTTTTCCAATTTTTGAATTTTTTCACAATTTCAGCTGTTTTTTTTTCTTCTTTTGCATTTTTTTCACAATTTCAGCAGTTTTTTTTATTTTTCGAATTTTTGCATTAATCCTCAATGTCAGCTGATTTTTTCTATATTTTTAATTTTTGAATTTTTTCACAACTTTAGCTGTTTTATTTGTTTTCATTTTTCCAATTTTTGAATTTTTTCACAATTTCAGCTGTTTTTTTTTCTTCTTTTGCATTTTTTTCACAATTTCAGCAGTTTTTTTTATTTTTCGAATTTTTGCATTAATCCTCAATGTCAGCTGATTTTTTCTATATTTTTAATTTTTGAATTTTTTCACAACTTTAGCTGTTTTATTTGTTTTCATTTTTCCAATTTTTGAATTTTTTCACAATTTCAGCTGTTTTTTTTTCTTCTTTTGCATTTTTTTCACAATTTCAGCAGTTTTTTTTATTTTTCGAATTTTTGCATTAATCCTCAATGTCAGCTGATTTTTTCTATATTTTTAATTTTTGAATTTTTTCACAACTTTAGCTGTTTTATTTGTTTTCATTTTTCCAATTTTTGAATTTTTTCACAATTTCAGCTGTTTTTTTTTCTTCTTTTGCATTTTTTTCACAATTTCAGCAGTTTTTTTTATTTTTCGAATTTTTGCATTAATCCTCAATGTCAGCTGATTTTTTCTATATTTTTAATTTTTGAATTTTTTCACAACTTTAGCTGTTTTATTTGTTTTCATTTTTCCAATTTTTGAATTTTTTCACAATTTCAGCTGTTTTTTTTTCTTCTTTTGCATTTTTTTCACAATTTCAGCAGTTTTTTTTATTTTTCGAATTTTTGCATTAATCCTCAATGTCAGCTGATTTTTTCTATATTTTTAATTTTTGAATTTTTTCACAACTTTAGCTGTTTTATTTGTTTTCATTTTTCCAATTTTTGAATTTTTTCACAATTTCAGCTGTTTTTTTTTCTTCTTTTGCATTTTTTTCACAATTTCAGCAGTTTTTTTTATTTTTCGAATTTTTGCATTAATCCTCAATGTCAGCTGATTTTTTCTATATTTTTAATTTTTGAATTTTTTCACAACTTTAGCTGTTTTATTTGTTTTCATTTTTCCAATTTTTGAATTTTTTCACAATTTCAGCTGTTTTTTTTTCTTCTTTTGCATTTTTTTCACAATTTCAGCAGTTTTTTTTATTTTTCGAATTTTTGCATTAATCCTCAATGTCAGCTGATTTTTTCTATATTTTTAATTTTTGAATTTTTTCACAACTTTAGCTGTTTTATTTGTTTTCATTTTTCCAATTTTTGAATTTTTTCACAATTTCAGCTGTTTTTTTTTCTTCTTTTGCATTTTTTTCACAATTTCAGCAGTTTTTTTTATTTTTCGAATTTTTGCATTAATCCTCAATGTCAGCTGATTTTTTCTATATTTTTAATTTTTGAATTTTTTCACAACTTTAGCTGTTTTATTTGTTTTCATTTTTCCAATTTTTGAATTTTTTCACAATTTCAGCTGTTTTTTTTTCTTCTTTTGCATTTTTTTCACAATTTCAGCAGTTTTTTTTATTTTTCGAATTTTTGCATTAATCCTCAATGTCAGCTGATTTTTTCTATATTTTTAATTTTTGAATTTTTTCACAACTTTAGCTGTTTTATTTGTTTTCATTTTTCCAATTTTTGAATTTTTTCACAATTTCAGCTGTTTTTTTTTCTTCTTTTGCATTTTTTTCACAATTTCAGCAGTTTTTTTTATTTTTCGAATTTTTGCATTAATCCTCAATGTCAGCTGATTTTTTCTATATTTTTAATTTTTGAATTTTTTCACAACTTTAGCTGTTTTATTTGTTTTCATTTTTCCAATTTTTGAATTTTTTCACAATTTCAGCTGTTTTTTTTTCTTCTTTTGCATTTTTTTCACAATTTCAGCAGTTTTTTTTATTTTTCGAATTTTTGCATTAATCCTCAATGTCAGCTGATTTTTTCTATATTTTTAATTTTTGAATTTTTTCACAACTTTAGCTGTTTTATTTGTTTTCATTTTTCCAATTTTTGAATTTTTTCACAATTTCAGCTGTTTTTTTTTCTTCTTTTGCATTTTTTTCACAATTTCAGCAGTTTTTTTTATTTTTCGAATTTTTGCATTAATCCTCAATGTCAGCTGATTTTTTCTATATTTTTAATTTTTGAATTTTTTCACAACTTTAGCTGTTTTATTTGTTTTCATTTTTCCAATTTTTGAATTTTTTCACAATTTCAGCTGTTTTTTTTTTCTTCTTTTGCATTTTTTTCACAATTTCAGCAGTTTTTTTTATTTTTCGAATTTTTGCATTAATCCTCAATGTCAGCTGATTTTTTCTATATTTTTAATTTTTGAATTTTTTCACAACTTTAGCTGTTTTATTTGTTTTCATTTTTCCAATTTTTGAATTTTTTCACAATTTCAGCTGTTTTTTTTTCTTCTTTTGCATTTTTTTCACAATTTCAGCAGTTTTTTTTATTTTTCGAATTTTTGCATTAATCCTCAATGTCAGCTGATTTTTTCTATATTTTTAATTTTTGAATTTTTTCACAACTTTAGCTGTTTTATTTGTTTTCATTTTTCCAATTTTTGAATTTTTTCACAATTTCAGCTGTTTTTTTTTCTTCTTTTGCATTTTTTTCACAATTTCAGCAGTTTTTTTTATTTTTCGAATTTTTGCATTAATCCTCAATGTCAGCTGATTTTTTCTATATTTTTAATTTTTGAATTTTTTCACAACTTTAGCTGTTTTATTTGTTTTCATTTTTCCAATTTTTGAATTTTTTCACAATTTCAGCTGTTTTTTTTTCTTCTTTTGCATTTTTTTCACAATTTCAGCAGTTTTTTTTATTTTTCGAATTTTTGCATTAATCCTCAATGTCAGCTGATTTTTTCTATATTTTTAATTTTTGAATTTTTTCACAACTTTAGCTGTTTTATTTGTTTTCATTTTTCCAATTTTTGAATTTTTTCACAATTTCAGCTGTTTTTTTTTTCTTCTTTTGCATTTTTTTCACAATTTCAGCAGTTTTTTTTATTTTTCGAATTTTTGCATTAATCCTCAATGTCAGCTGATTTTTTCTATATTTTTAATTTTTGAATTTTTTCACAACTTTAGCTGTTTTATTTGTTTTCATTTTTCCAATTTTTGAATTTTTTCACAATTTCAGCTGTTTTTTTTTCTTCTTTTGCATTTTTTTCACAATTTCAGCAGTTTTTTTTATTTTTCGAATTTTTGCATTAATCCTCAATGTCAGCTGATTTTTTCTATATTTTTAATTTTTGAATTTTTTCACAACTTTAGCTGTTTTATTTGTTTTCATTTTTCCAATTTTTGAATTTTTTCACAATTTCAGCTGTTTTTTTTTCTTCTTTTGCATTTTTTTCACAATTTCAGCAGTTTTTTTTATTTTTCGAATTTTTGCATTAATCCTCAATGTCAGCTGATTTTTTCTATATTTTTAATTTTTGAATTTTTTCACAACTTTAGCTGTTTTATTTGTTTTCATTTTTCCAATTTTTGAATTTTTTCACAATTTCAGCTGTTTTTTTTTCTTCTTTTGCATTTTTTTCACAATTTCAGCAGTTTTTTTTATTTTTCGAATTTTTGCATTAATCCTCAATGTCAGCTGATTTTTTCTATATTTTTAATTTTTGAATTTTTTCACAACTTTAGCTGTTTTATTTGTTTTCATTTTTCCAATTTTTGAATTTTTTCACAATTTCAGCTGTTTTTTTTTTCTTCTTTTGCATTTTTTTCACAATTTCAGCAGTTTTTTTTATTTTTCGAATTTTTGCATTAATCCTCAATGTCAGCTGATTTTTTCTATATTTTTAATTTTTGAATTTTTTCACAACTTTAGCTGTTTTATTTGTTTTCATTTTTCCAATTTTTGAATTTTTTCACAATTTCAGCTGTTTTTTTTTCTTCTTTTGCATTTTTTTCACAATTTCAGCAGTTTTTTTTATTTTTCGAATTTTTGCATTAATCCTCAATGTCAGCTGATTTTTTCTATATTTTTAATTTTTGAATTTTTTCACAACTTTAGCTGTTTTATTTGTTTTCATTTTTCCAATTTTTGAATTTTTTCACAATTTCAGCTGTTTTTTTTTCTTCTTTTGCATTTTTTTCACAATTTCAGCAGTTTTTTTTATTTTTCGAATTTTTGCATTAATCCTCAATGTCAGCTGATTTTTTCTATATTTTTAATTTTTGAATTTTTCACAACTTTAGCTGTTTTATTTGTTTTCATTTTTCCAATTTTTGAATTTTTTCACAATTTCAGCTGTTTTTTTTTTCTTCTTTTGCATTTTTTTCACAATTTCAGCAGTTTTTTTTATTTTTCGAATTTTTGCATTAATCCTCAATGTCAGCTGATTTTTTCTATATTTTTAATTTTTGAATTTTTTCACAACTTTAGCTGTTTTATTTGTTTTCATTTTTCCAATTTTTGAATTTTTTCACAATTTCAGCTGTTTTTTTTTCTTCTTTTGCATTTTTTTCACAATTTCAGCAGTTTTTTTTATTTTTCGAATTTTTGCATTAATCCTCAATGTCAGCTGATTTTTTCTATATTTTTAATTTTTGAATTTTTTCACAACTTTAGCTGTTTTATTTGTTTTCATTTTTCCAATTTTTGAATTTTTTCACAATTTCAGCTGTTTTTTTTTTCTTCTTTTGCATTTTTTTCACAATTTCAGCAGTTTTTTTTATTTTTCGAATTTTTGCATTAATCCTCAATGTCAGCTGATTTTTTCTATATTTTTAATTTTTGAATTTTTTCACAACTTTAGCTGTTTTATTTGTTTTCATTTTTCCAATTTTTGAATTTTTTCACAATTTCAGCTGTTTTTTTTTCTTCTTTTGCATTTTTTCACAATTTCAGCAGTTTTTTTTATTTTTCGAATTTTTGCATTAATCCTCAATGTCAGCTGATTTTTTCTATATTTTTAATTTTTGAATTTTTTCACAACTTTAGCTGTTTTATTTGTTTTCATTTTTCCAATTTTTGAATTTTTTCACAATTTCAGCTGTTTTTTTTTCTTCTTTTGCATTTTTTTCACAATTTCAGCAGTTTTTTTTATTTTTCGAATTTTTGCATTAATCCTCAATGTCAGCTGATTTTTTCTATATTTTTAATTTTTGAATTTTTTCACAACTTTAGCTGTTTTATTTGTTTTCATTTTTCCAATTTTTGAATTTTTTCACAATTTCAGCTGTTTTTTTTTCTTCTTTTGCATTTTTTTCACAATTTCAGCAGTTTTTTTTATTTTTCGAATTTTTGCATTAATCCTCAATGTCAGCTGATTTTTTCTATATTTTTAATTTTTGAATTTTTTCACAACTTTAGCTGTTTTATTTGTTTTCATTTTTCCAATTTTTGAATTTTTTCACAATTTCAGCTGTTTTTTTTTCTTCTTTTGCATTTTTTTCACAATTTCAGCAGTTTTTTTTATTTTTCGAATTTTTGCATTAATCCTCAATGTCAGCTGATTTTTTCTATATTTTTAATTTTTGAATTTTTTCACAACTTTAGCTGTTTTATTTGTTTTCATTTTTCCAATTTTTGAATTTTTTCACAATTTCAGCTGTTTTTTTTTTCTTCTTTTGCATTTTTTTCACAATTTCAGCAGTTTTTTTTATTTTTCGAATTTTTGCATTAATCCTCAATGTCAGCTGATTTTTTCTATATTTTTAATTTTTGAATTTTTTCACAACTTTAGCTGTTTTATTTGTTTTCATTTTTCCAATTTTTGAATTTTTTCACAATTTCAGCTGTTTTTTTTTTCTTCTTTTGCATTTTTTTCACAATTTCAGCAGTTTTTTTTATTTTTCGAATTTTTGCATTAATCCTCAATGTCAGCTGATTTTTTCTATATTTTTAATTTTTGAATTTTTTCACAACTTTAGCTGTTTTATTTGTTTTCATTTTTCCAATTTTTGAATTTTTTCACAATTTCAGCTGTTTTTTTTTTCTTCTTTTGCATTTTTTTCACAATTTCAGCAGTTTTTTTTATTTTTCGAATTTTTGCATTAATCCTCAATGTCAGCTGATTTTTTCTATATTTTTAATTTTTGAATTTTTTCACAACTTTAGCTGTTTTATTTGTTTTCATTTTTCCAATTTTTGAATTTTTTCACAATTTCAGCTGTTTTTTTTTTCTTCTTTTGCATTTTTTTCACAATTTTCAGCAGTTTTTTTTATTTTTCGAATTTTTGCATTAATCCTCAATGTCAGCTGATTTTTTCTATATTTTTAATTTTTGAATTTTTTCACAACTTTAGCTGTTTTATTTGTTTTCATTTTTCCAATTTTTGAATTTTTTCACAATTTCAGCTGTTTTTTTTTCTTCTTTTGCATTTTTTTCACAATTTCAGCAGTTTTTTTTATTTTTCGAATTTTTGCATTAATCCTCAATGTCAGCTGATTTTTTCTATATTTTTAATTTTTGAATTTTTTCACAACTTTAGCTGTTTTATTTGTTTTCATTTTTCCAATTTTTGAATTTTTTCACAATTTCAGCTGTTTTTTTTTCTTCTTTTGCATTTTTTTCACAATTTCAGCAGTTTTTTTTATTTTTCGAATTTTTGCATTAATCCTCAATGTCAGCTGATTTTTTCTATATTTTTAATTTTTGAATTTTTTCACAACTTTAGCTGTTTTATTTGTTTTCATTTTTCCAATTTTTGAATTTTTTCACAATTTCAGCTGTTTTTTTTTCTTCTTTTGCATTTTTTTCACAATTTCAGCAGTTTTTTTTATTTTTCGAATTTTTGCATTAATCCTCAATGTCAGCTGATTTTTTCTATATTTTTAATTTTTGAATTTTTTCACAACTTTAGCTGGTTTTATTTGTTTTCATTTTTCCAATTTTTGAATTTTTTCACAATTTCAGCTGTTTTTTTTTCTTCTTTTGCATTTTTTTCACAATTTCAGCAGTTTTTTTTATTTTTCGAATTTTTGCATTAATCCTCAATGTCAGCTGATTTTTTCTATATTTTTAATTTTTGAATTTTTTCACAACTTTAGCTGTTTTATTTGTTTTCATTTTTCCAATTTTTGAATTTTTTCACAATTTCAGCTGTTTTTTTTTTCTTCTTTTGCATTTTTTTCACAATTTCAGCAGTTTTTTTTATTTTTCGAATTTTTGCATTAATCCTCAATGTCAGCTGATTTTTTCTATATTTTTAATTTTTGAATTTTTTCACAACTTTAGCTGTTTTATTTGTTTTCATTTTTCCAATTTTTGAATTTTTTCACAATTTCAGCTGTTTTTTTTTCTTCTTTTGCATTTTTTTCACAATTTCAGCAGTTTTTTTTATTTTTCGAATTTTTGCATTAATCCTCAATGTCAGCTGATTTTTTCTATATTTTTAATTTTTGAATTTTTTCACAACTTTAGCTGTTTTATTTGTTTTCATTTTTCCAATTTTTGAATTTTTTCACAATTTCAGCTGTTTTTTTTTCTTCTTTTGCATTTTTTTCACAATTTCAGCAGTTTTTTTTATTTTTCGAATTTTTGCATTAATCCTCAATGTCAGCTGATTTTTTCTATATTTTTAATTTTTGAATTTTTTCACAACTTTAGCTGTTTTATTTGTTTTCATTTTTCCAATTTTTGAATTTTTTCACAATTTCAGCTGTTTTTTTTTCTTCTTTTGCATTTTTTTCACAATTTCAGCAGTTTTTTTTATTTTTCGAATTTTTGCATTAATCCTCAATGTCAGCTGATTTTTTCTATATTTTTAATTTTTGAATTTTTTCACAACTTTAGCTGTTTTATTTGTTTTCATTTTTCCAATTTTTGAATTTTTTCACAATTTCAGCTGTTTTTTTTTCTTCTTTTGCATTTTTTTCACAATTTCAGCAGTTTTTTTTATTTTTCGAATTTTTGCATTAATCCTCAATGTCAGCTGATTTTTTCTATATTTTTAATTTTTGAATTTTTTCACAACTTTAGCTGTTTTATTTGTTTTCATTTTTCCAATTTTTGAATTTTTTCACAATTTCAGCTGTTTTTTTTTCTTCTTTTGCATTTTTTTCACAATTTCAGCAGTTTTTTTTATTTTTCGAATTTTTGCATTAATCCTCAATGTCAGCTGATTTTTTCTATATTTTTAATTTTTGAATTTTTTCACAACTTTAGCTGTTTTATTTGTTTTCATTTTTCCAATTTTTGAATTTTTTCACAATTTCAGCTGTTTTTTTTTCTTCTTTTGCATTTTTTTCACAATTTCAGCAGTTTTTTTTATTTTTCGAATTTTTGCATTAATCCTCAATGTCAGCTGATTTTTTCTATATTTTTAATTTTTGAATTTTTTCACAACTTTAGCTGTTTTATTTGTTTTCATTTTTCCAATTTTTGAATTTTTTCACAATTTCAGCTGTTTTTTTTTCTTCTTTTGCATTTTTTTCACAATTTCAGCAGTTTTTTTTATTTTTCGAATTTTTGCATTAATCCTCAATGTCAGCTGATTTTTTCTATATTTTTAATTTTTGAATTTTTTCACAACTTTAGCTGTTTTATTTGTTTTCATTTTTCCAATTTTTGAATTTTTTCACAATTTCAGCTGTTTTTTTTTCTTCTTTTGCATTTTTTTCACAATTTCAGCAGTTTTTTTTATTTTTCGAATTTTTGCATTAATCCTCAATGTCAGCTGATTTTTTCTATATTTTTAATTTTTGAATTTTTTCACAACTTTAGCTGTTTTATTTGTTTTCATTTTTCCAATTTTTGAATTTTTTCACAATTTCAGCTGTTTTTTTTTTCTTCTTTTGCATTTTTTTCACAATTTCAGCAGTTTTTTTTATTTCCGAATTTTTGCATTAATCCTCAATGTCAGCTGATTTTTTCTATATTTTTAATTTTTGAATTTTTTCACAACTTTAGCTGTTTTATTTGTTTTCATTTTTCCAATTTTTGAATTTTTTCACAATTTCAGCTGTTTTTTTTTTCTTCTTTTGCATTTTTTTCACAATTTCAGCAGTTTTTTTTATTTTTCGAATTTTTGCATTAATCCTCAATGTCAGCTGATTTTTTCTATATTTTTAATTTTTGAATTTTTTCACAACTTTAGCTGTTTTATTTGTTTTCATTTTTCCAATTTTTGAATTTTTTCACAATTTCAGCTGTTTTTTTTTCTTCTTTTGCATTTTTTTCACAATTTCAGCAGTTTTTTTTATTTTTCGAATTTTTGCATTAATCCTCAATGTCAGCTGATTTTTTCTATATTTTTAATTTTTGAATTTTTTCACAACTTTAGCTGTTTTATTTGTTTTCATTTTTCCAATTTTTGAATTTTTTCACAATTTCAGCTGTTTTTTTTTCTTCTTTTGCATTTTTTTCACAATTTCAGCAGTTTTTTTTATTTTTCGAATTTTTGCATTAATCCTCAATGTCAGCTGATTTTTTCTATATTTTTAATTTTTGAATTTTTTCACAACTTTAGCTGTTTTATTTGTTTTCATTTTTCCAATTTTTGAATTTTTTCACAATTTCAGCTGTTTTTTTTTCTTCTTTTGCATTTTTTTCACAATTTCAGCAGTTTTTTTTATTTTTCGAATTTTTGCATTAATCCTCAATGTCAGCTGATTTTTTCTATATTTTTAATTTTTGAATTTTTTCACAACTTTAGCTGTTTTATTTGTTTTCATTTTTCCAATTTTTGAATTTTTTCACAATTTCAGCTGTTTTTTTTTCTTCTTTTGCATTTTTTTCACAATTTCAGCAGTTTTTTTTATTTTTCGAATTTTTGCATTAATCCTCAATGTCAGCTGATTTTTTCTATATTTTTAATTTTTGAATTTTTTCACAACTTTAGCTGTTTTATTTGTTTTCATTTTTCCAATTTTTGAATTTTTTCACAATTTCAGCTGTTTTTTTTTCTTCTTTTGCATTTTTTTCACAATTTCAGCAGTTTTTTTTATTTTTCGAATTTTTGCATTAATCCTCAATGTCAGCTGATTTTTTCTATATTTTTAATTTTTGAATTTTTTCACAACTTTAGCTGTTTTATTTGTTTTCATTTTTCCAATTTTTGAATTTTTTCACAATTTCAGCTGTTTTTTTTTTCTTCTTTTGCATTTTTTTCACAATTTCAGCAGTTTTTTTTATTTTTCGAATTTTTGCATTAATCCTCAATGTCAGCTGATTTTTTCTATATTTTTAATTTTTGAATTTTTTCACAACTTTAGCTGTTTTATTTGTTTTCATTTTTCCAATTTTTGAATTTTTTCACAATTTCAGCTGTTTTTTTTTCTTCTTTTGCATTTTTTTCACAATTTCAGCAGTTTTTTTTATTTTTCGAATTTTTGCATTAATCCTCAATGTCAGCTGATTTTTTCTATATTTTTAATTTTTGAATTTTTTCACAACTTTAGCTGTTTTATTTGTTTTCATTTTTCCAATTTTTGAATTTTTTCACAATTTCAGCTGTTTTTTTTTTCTTCTTTTGCATTTTTTTCACAATTTCAGCAGTTTTTTTTATTTTTCGAATTTTTGCATTAATCCTCAATGTCAGCTGATTTTTTCTATATTTTTAATTTTTGAATTTTTTCACAACTTTAGCTGTTTTATTTGTTTTCATTTTTCCAATTTTTGAATTTTTTCACAATTTCAGCTGTTTTTTTTTCTTCTTTTGCATTTTTTTCACAATTTCAGCAGTTTTTTTTATTTTTCGAATTTTTGCATTAATCCTCAATGTCAGCTGATTTTTTCTATATTTTTAATTTTTGAATTTTTTCACAACTTTAGCTGTTTTATTTGTTTTCATTTTTAATTTTGAATTTTTTCACAATTTCAGCTGTTTTTTTTTTCTTCTTTTGCATTTTTTTCACAATTTCAGCAGTTTTTTTTATTTTTCGAATTTTTGCATTAATCCTCAATGTCAGCTGATTTTTTCTATATTTTTAATTTTTGAATTTTTTCACAACTTTAGCTGTTTTATTTGTTTTCATTTTTCCAATTTTTGAATTTTTTCACAATTTCAGCTGTTTTTTTTTCTTCTTTTGCATTTTTTTCACAATTTCAGCAGTTTTTTTTATTTTTCGAATTTTTGCATTAATCCTCAATGTCAGCTGATTTTTTCTATATTTTTAATTTTTGAATTTTTTCACAACTTTAGCTGTTTTATTTGTTTTCATTTTTCCAATTTTTGAATTTTTTCACAATTTCAGCTGTTTTTTTTTCTTCTTTTGCATTTTTTTCACAATTTCAGCAGTTTTTTTTATTTTTCGAATTTTTGCATTAATCCTCAATGTCAGCTGATTTTTTCTATATTTTTAATTTTTGAATTTTTTCACAACTTTAGCTGTTTTATTTGTTTTCATTTTTCCAATTTTTGAATTTTTTCACAATTTCAGCTGTTTTTTTTTCTTCTTTTGCATTTTTTTCACAATTTCAGCAGTTTTTTTTATTTTTCGAATTTTTGCATTAATCCTCAATGTCAGCTGATTTTTTCTATATTTTTAATTTTTGAATTTTTTCACAACTTTAGCTGTTTTATTTGTTTTCATTTTTCCAATTTTTGAATTTTTTCACAATTTCAGCTGTTTTTTTTTTCTTCTTTTGCATTTTTTTCACAATTTCAGCAGTTTTTTTTATTTTTCGAATTTTTGCATTAATCCTCAATGTCAGCTGATTTTTTCTATATTTTTAATTTTTGAATTTTTTCACAACTTTAGCTGTTTTATTTGTTTTCATTTTTCCAATTTTTGAATTTTTTCACAATTTCAGCTGTTTTTTTTTTCTTCTTTTGCATTTTTTTCACAATTTCAGCAGTTTTTTTTATTTTTCGAATTTTTGCATTAATCCTCAATGTCAGCTGATTTTTTCTATATTTTTAATTTTTGAATTTTTTCACAACTTTAGCTGTTTTATTTGTTTTCATTTTTCCAATTTTTGAATTTTTTCACAATTTCAGCTGTTTTTTTTTTCTTCTTTTGCATTTTTTTCACAATTTCAGCAGTTTTTTTTATTTTTCGAATTTTTGCATTAATCCTCAATGTCAGCTGATTTTTTCTATATTTTTAATTTTTGAATTTTTTCACAACTTTAGCTGTTTTATTTGTTTTCATTTTTCCAATTTTTGAATTTTTTCACAATTTCAGCTGTTTTTTTTTTCTTCTTTTGCATTTTTTTCACAATTTCAGCAGTTTTTTTTATTTTTCGAATTTTTGCATTAATCCTCAATGTCAGCTGATTTTTTCTATATTTTTAATTTTTGAATTTTTTCACAACTTTAGCTGTTTTATTTGTTTTCATTTTTCCAATTTTTGAATTTTTTCACAATTTCAGCTGTTTTTTTTTCTTCTTTTGCATTTTTTTCACAATTTCAGCAGTTTTTTTTATTTTTCGAATTTTTGCATTAATCCTCAATGTCAGCTGATTTTTTCTATATTTTTAATTTTTGAATTTTTTCACAACTTTAGCTGTTTTATTTGTTTTCATTTTTCCAATTTTTGAATTTTTTCACAATTTCAGCTGTTTTTTTTTTCTTCTTTTGCATTTTTTTCACAATTTCAGCAGTTTTTTTTATTTTTCGAATTTTTGCATTAATCCTCAATGTCAGCTGATTTTTTCTATATTTTTAATTTTTGAATTTTTTCACAACTTTAGCTGTTTTATTTGTTTTCATTTTTCCAATTTTTGAATTTTTTCACAATTTCAGCTGTTTTTTTTTCTTCTTTTGCATTTTTTTCACAATTTCAGCAGTTTTTTTTATTTTTCGAATTTTTGCATTAATCCTCAATGTCAGCTGATTTTTTCTATATTTTTAATTTTTGAATTTTTTCACAACTTTAGCTGTTTTATTTGTTTTCATTTTTCCAATTTTTGAATTTTTTCACAATTTCAGCTGTTTTTTTTTTCTTCTTTTGCATTTTTTTCACAATTTCAGCAGTTTTTTTTATTTTTCGAATTTTTGCATTAATCCTCAATGTCAGCTGATTTTTTCTATATTTTTAATTTTTGAATTTTTTCACAACTTTAGCTGTTTTATTTGTTTTCATTTTTCCAATTTTTGAATTTTTTCACAATTTCAGCTGTTTTTTTTTTCTTCTTTTGCATTTTTTTCACAATTTCAGCAGTTTTTTTTATTTTTCGAATTTTTGCATTAATCCTCAATGTCAGCTGATTTTTTCTATATTTTTAATTTTTGAATTTTTTCACAACTTTAGCTGTTTTATTTGTTTTCATTTTTCCAATTTTTGAATTTTTTCACAATTTCAGCTGTTTTTTTTTTCTTCTTTTGCATTTTTTTCACAATTTCAGCAGTTTTTTTTATTTTTCGAATTTTTGCATTAATCCTCAATGTCAGCTGATTTTTTCTATATTTTTAATTTTTGAATTTTTTCACAACTTTAGCTGTTTTATTTGTTTTCATTTTTCCAATTTTTGAATTTTTTCACAATTTCAGCTGTTTTTTTTTTCTTCTTTTGCATTTTTTTCACAATTTCAGCAGTTTTTTTTATTTTTCGAATTTTTGCATTAATCCTCAATGTCAGCTGATTTTTTCTATATTTTTAATTTTTGAATTTTTTCACAACTTTAGCTGTTTTATTTGTTTTCATTTTTCCAATTTTTGAATTTTTTCACAATTTCAGCTGTTTTTTTTTTCTTCTTTTGCATTTTTTTCACAATTTCAGCAGTTTTTTTTATTTTTCGAATTTTTGCATTAATCCTCAATGTCAGCTGATTTTTTCTATATTTTTAATTTTTGAATTTTTTCACAACTTTAGCTGTTTTATTTGTTTTCATTTTTCCAATTTTTGAATTTTTTCACAATTTCAGCTGTTTTTTTTTTCTTCTTTTGCATTTTTTTCACAATTTCAGCAGTTTTTTTTATTTTTCGAATTTTTGCATTAATCCTCAATGTCAGCTGATTTTTTCTATATTTTTAATTTTTGAATTTTTTCACAACTTTAGCTGTTTTATTTGTTTTCATTTTTCCAATTTTTGAATTTTTTCACAATTTCAGCTGTTTTTTTTTTCTTCTTTTGCATTTTTTTCACAATTTCAGCAGTTTTTTTTATTTTTCGAATTTTTGCATTAATCCTCAATGTCAGCTGATTTTTTCTATATTTTTAATTTTTGAATTTTTTCACAACTTTAGCTGTTTTATTTGTTTTCATTTTTCCAATTTTTGAATTTTTTCACAATTTCAGCTGTTTTTTTTTTCTTCTTTTGCATTTTTTTCACAATTTCAGCAGTTTTTTTTATTTTTCGAATTTTTGCATTAATCCTCAATGTCAGCTGATTTTTTCTATATTTTTAATTTTTGAATTTTTTCACAACTTTAGCTGTTTTATTTGTTTTCATTTTTCCAATTTTTGAATTTTTTCACAATTTCAGCTGTTTTTTTTTTCTTCTTTTGCATTTTTTTCACAATTTCAGCAGTTTTTTTTATTTTTCGAATTTTTGCATTAATCCTCAATGTCAGCTGATTTTTTCTATATTTTTAATTTTTGAATTTTTTCACAACTTTAGCTGTTTTATTTGTTTTCATTTTTCCAATTTTTGAATTTTTTCACAATTTCAGCTGTTTTTTTTTCTTCTTTTGCATTTTTTTCACAATTTCAGCAGTTTTTTTTATTTTTCGAATTTTTGCATTAATCCTCAATGTCAGCTGATTTTTTCTATATTTTTAATTTTTGAATTTTTTCACAACTTTAGCTGTTTTATTTGTTTTCATTTTTCCAATTTTTGAATTTTTTCACAATTTCAGCTGTTTTTTTTTTCTTCTTTTGCATTTTTTTCACAATTTCAGCAGTTTTTTTTATTTTTCGAATTTTTGCATTAATCCTCAATGTCAGCTGATTTTTTCTATATTTTTAATTTTTGAATTTTTTCACAACTTTAGCTGTTTTATTTGTTTTCATTTTTCCAATTTTTGAATTTTTTCACAATTTCAGCTGTTTTTTTTTTCTTCTTTTGCATTTTTTTCACAATTTCAGCAGTTTTTTTTATTTTTCGAATTTTTGCATTAATCCTCAATGTCAGCTGATTTTTTCTATATTTTTAATTTTTGAATTTTTTCACAACTTTAGCTGTTTTATTTGTTTTCATTTTTCCAATTTTTGAATTTTTTCACAATTTCAGCTGTTTTTTTTTTCTTCTTTTGCATTTTTTTCACAATTTCAGCAGTTTTTTTTATTTTTCGAATTTTTGCATTAATCCTCAATGTCAGCTGATTTTTTCTATATTTTTAATTTTTGAATTTTTTCACAACTTTAGCTGTTTTATTTGTTTTCATTTTTCCAATTTTTGAATTTTTTCACAATTTCAGCTGTTTTTTTTTTCTTCTTTTGCATTTTTTTCACAATTTCAGCAGTTTTTTTTATTTTTCGAATTTTTGCATTAATCCTCAATGTCAGCTGATTTTTTCTATATTTTTAATTTTTGAATTTTTTCACAACTTTAGCTGTTTTATTTGTTTTCATTTTTCCAATTTTTGAATTTTTTCACAATTTCAGCTGTTTTTTTTTCTTCTTTTGCATTTTTTTCACAATTTCAGCAGTTTTTTTTATTTTTCGAATTTTTGCATTAATCCTCAATGTCAGCTGATTTTTTCTATATTTTTAATTTTTGAATTTTTTCACAACTTTAGCTGTTTTATTTGTTTTCATTTTTCCAATTTTTGAATTTTTTCACAATTTCAGCTGTTTTTTTTTTCTTCTTTTGCATTTTTTTCACAATTTCAGCAGTTTTTTTTATTTTTCGAATTTTTGCATTAATCCTCAATGTCAGCTGATTTTTTCTATATTTTTAATTTTTGAATTTTTTCACAACTTTAGCTGTTTTATTTGTTTTCATTTTTCCAATTTTTGAATTTTTTCACAATTTCAGCTGTTTTTTTTTCTTCTTTTGCATTTTTTTCACAATTTCAGCAGTTTTTTTTATTTTTCGAATTTTTGCATTAATCCTCAATGTCAGCTGATTTTTTCTATATTTTTAATTTTTGAATTTTTTCACAACTTTAGCTGTTTTATTTGTTTTCATTTTTCCAATTTTTGAATTTTTTCACAATTTCAGCTGTTTTTTTTTCTTCTTTTGCATTTTTTTCACAATTTCAGCAGTTTTTTTTATTTTTCGAATTTTTGCATTAATCCTCAATGTCAGCTGATTTTTTCTATATTTTTAATTTTTGAATTTTTTCACAACTTTAGCTGTTTTATTTGTTTTCATTTTTCCAATTTTTGAATTTTTTCACAATTTCAGCTGTTTTTTTTTTCTTCTTTTGCATTTTTTTCACAATTTCAGCAGTTTTTTTTATTTTTCGAATTTTTGCATTAATCCTCAATGTCAGCTGATTTTTTCTATATTTTTAATTTTTGAATTTTTTCACAACTTTAGCTGTTTTATTTGTTTTCATTTTTCCAATTTTTGAATTTTTTCACAATTTCAGCTGTTTTTTTTTTCTTCTTTTGCATTTTTTTCACAATTTCAGCAGTTTTTTTTATTTTTCGAATTTTTGCATTAATCCTCAATGTCAGCTGATTTTTTCTATATTTTTAATTTTTGAATTTTTTCACAACTTTAGCTGTTTTATTTGTTTTCATTTTTCCAATTTTTGAATTTTTTCACAATTTCAGCTGTTTTTTTTTTCTTCTTTTGCATTTTTTTCACAATTTCAGCAGTTTTTTTTATTTTTCGAATTTTTGCATTAATCCTCAATGTCAGCTGATTTTTTCTATATTTTTAATTTTTGAATTTTTTCACAACTTTAGCTGTTTTATTTGTTTTCATTTTTCCAATTTTTGAATTTTTTCACAATTTCAGCTGTTTTTTTTTTCTTCTTTTGCATTTTTTTCACAATTTCAGCAGTTTTTTTTATTTTTCGAATTTTTGCATTAATCCTCAATGTCAGCTGATTTTTTCTATATTTTTAATTTTTGAATTTTTTCACAACTTTAGCTGTTTTATTTGTTTTCATTTTTCCAATTTTTGAATTTTTTCACAATTTCAGCTGTTTTTTTTTTCTTCTTTTGCATTTTTTTCACAATTTCAGCAGTTTTTTTTATTTTTCGAATTTTTGCATTAATCCTCAATGTCAGCTGATTTTTTCTATATTTTTAATTTTTGAATTTTTTCACAACTTTAGCTGTTTTATTTGTTTTCATTTTTCCAATTTTTGAATTTTTTCACAATTTCAGCTGTTTTTTTTTTCTTCTTTTGCATTTTTTTCACAATTTCAGCAGTTTTTTTTATTTTTCGAATTTTTGCATTAATCCTCAATGTCAGCTGATTTTTTCTATATTTTTAATTTTTGAATTTTTTCACAACTTTAGCTGTTTTATTTGTTTTCATTTTTCCAATTTTTGAATTTTTTCACAATTTCAGCTGTTTTTTTTTTCTTCTTTTGCATTTTTTTCACAATTTCAGCAGTTTTTTTTATTTTTCGAATTTTTGCATTAATCCTCAATGTCAGCTGATTTTTTCTATATTTTTAATTTTTGAATTTTTTCACAACTTTAGCTGTTTTATTTGTTTTCATTTTTCCAATTTTTGAATTTTTTCACAATTTCAGATGTTTTTTTTTTCTTCTTTTGCATTTTTTTCACAATTTCAGCAGTTTTTTTTATTTTTCGAATTTTTGCATTAATCCTCAATGTCAGCTGATTTTTTCTATATTTTTAATTTTTGAATTTTTTCACAACTTTAGCTGTTTTATTTGTTTTCATTTTTCCAATTTTTGAATTTTTTCACAATTTCAGCTGTTTTTTTTTTCTTCTTTTGCATTTTTTTCACAATTTCAGCAGTTTTTTTTATTTTTCGAATTTTTGCATTAATCCTCAATGTCAGCTGATTTTTTCTATATTTTTAATTTTTGAATTTTTTCACAACTTTAGCTGTTTTATTTGTTTTCATTTTTCCAATTTTTGAATTTTTTCACAATTTCAGCTGTTTTTTTTTTCTTCTTTTGCATTTTTTTCACAATTTCAGCAGTTTTTTTTATTTTTCGAATTTTTGCATTAATCCTCAATGTCAGCTGATTTTTTCTATATTTTTAATTTTTGAATTTTTTCACAACTTTAGCTGTTTTATTTGTTTTCATTTTTCCAATTTTTGAATTTTTTCACAATTTCAGCTGTTTTTTTTTTCTTCTTTTGCATTTTTTTCACAATTTCAGCAGTTTTTTTTATTTTTCGAATTTTTGCATTAATCCTCAATGTCAGCTGATTTTTTCTATATTTTTAATTTTTGAATTTTTTCACAACTTTAGCTGTTTTATTTGTTTTCATTTTTCCAATTTTTGAATTTTTTCACAATTTCAGCTGTTTTTTTTTTCTTCTTTTGCATTTTTTTCACAATTTCAGCAGTTTTTTTTATTTTTCGAATTTTTGCATTAATCCTCAATGTCAGCTGATTTTTTCTATATTTTTAATTTTTGAATTTTTTCACAACTTTAGCTGTTTTATTTGTTTTCATTTTTCCAATTTTTGAATTTTTTCACAATTTCAGCTGTTTTTTTTTCTTCTTTTGCATTTTTTTCACAATTTCAGCAGTTTTTTTTATTTTTCGAATTTTTGCATTAATCCTCAATGTCAGCTGATTTTTTCTATATTTTTAATTTTTGAATTTTTTCACAACTTTAGCTGTTTTATTTGTTTTCATTTTTCCAATTTTTGAATTTTTTCACAATTTCAGCTGTTTTTTTTTTCTTCTTTTGCATTTTTTTCACAATTTCAGCAGTTTTTTTTATTTTTCGAATTTTTGCATTAATCCTCAATGTCAGCTGATTTTTTCTATATTTTTAATTTTTGAATTTTTTCACAACTTTAGCTGTTTTATTTGTTTTCATTTTTCCAATTTTTGAATTTTTTCACAATTTCAGCTGTTTTTTTTTCTTCTTTTGCATTTTTTTCACAATTTCAGCAGTTTTTTTTATTTTTCAAATTTTTGCATTAATCCTCAATGTCAGCTGATTTTTTCTATATTTTTAATTTTTGAATTTTTTCACAACTTTAGCTGTTTTATTTGTTTTCATTTTTCCAATTTTTGAATTTTTTCACAATTTCAGCTGTTTTTTTTTCTTATTTTGCATTTTTTTCACAATTTCAGCAGTTTTTTTTATTTTTCGAATTTTTGCATTAATCCTCAATGTCAGCTGATTTTTTCTATATTTTTAATTTTTGAATTTTTTCACAACTTTAGCTGTTTTATTTGTTTTCATTTTTCCAATTTTTGAATTTTTTCACAATTTCAGATGTTTTTTTTTTCTTCTTTTGCATTTTTTTCACAATTTCAGCAGTTTTTTTTATTTTTCGAATTTTTGCATTAATCCTCAATGTCAGCTGATTTTTTCTATATTTTTAATTTTTGAATTTTTTCACAACTTTAGCTGTTTTATTTGTTTTCATTTTTCCAATTTTTGAATTTTTTCACAATTTCAGCTGTTTTTTTTTCTTCTTTTGCATTTTTTTCACAATTTCAGCAGTTTTTTTTATTTTTCGAATTTTTGCATTAATCCTCAATGTCAGCTGATTTTTTCTATATTTTTAATTTTTGAATTTTTTCACAACTTTAGCTGT
Source organism: Drosophila neutralis (assembly GCA_035044385.1). Taxonomy (NCBI): domain Eukaryota; kingdom Metazoa; phylum Arthropoda; class Insecta; order Diptera; family Drosophilidae; genus Drosophila; species Drosophila neutralis. Next base: position 154,541 of record JAWNME010000052.1, on the reverse strand, counting down.
TTTATTTGTTTTCATTTTTCCAATTTTTGAATTTTTTCACAATTTCAGCTGTTTTTTTTTTCTTCTTTTGCATTTTTTTCACAATTTCAGCAGTTTTTTTTATTTTTCGAATTTTTGCATTAATCCTCAATGTCAGCTGATTTTTTCTATATTTTTAATTTTTGAATTTTTTCACAACTTTAGCTGTTTTATTTGTTTTCATTTTTCCAATTTTTGAATTTTTTCACAATTTCAGCTGTTTTTTTTTCTTCTTTTGCATTTTTTTCACAATTTCAGCAGTTTTTTTTATTTTTCGAATTTTTGCATTAATCCTCAATGTCAGCTGATTTTTTCTATATTTTTAATTTTTGAATTTTTTTTACAACTTTAGCTGTTTTATTTGTTTTCATTTTTCCAATTTTTGAATTTTTTCACAATTTCAGCTGTTTTTTTTTTCTTCTTTTGCATTTTTTTCACAATTTCAGCAGTTTTTTTTATTTTTCGAATTTTTGCATTAATCCCTAATGTCAGCTGATTTTTTCTATATTTTTAATTTTTGAATTTTTTCACAACTTTAGCTGTTTTATTTGTTTTCATTTTTCCAATTTTTGAATTTTTCACAATTTCAGCTGTTTTTTTTTCTTCTTTTGCATTTTTTTCACAATTTCAGCTGTTTTTTTTATTTTTCGAATTTTTGCATTAATCCTCAATGTCAGCTGATTTTTTCTATATTTTTAATTTTTGAATTTTTTCACAACTTTAGCTGTTTTATTTGTTTTCATTTTTCCAATTTTTGAATTTTTTCACAATTTCAGCTGTTTTTTTTTCGTTTTTTGCATTTTTTTCACAATTTCAGCTGTTTTTTTTTATTTTTCGAATTTTTGCATTAATCCTCAATGTCAGCTGATTTTTTCTATATTTTTAATTTTTGAATTTTTTCACAACTTTAGCTGTTTTATTTGTTTTCATTTTTCCAATTTTTGAATTTTTTCACAATTTCAGCTGTTTTTTTTTTCGTTTTTTGCATTTTTTTCACAATTTCAGCTGTTTTTTTTATTTTTCGAATTTTTGCATTAATCCTCAATGTCAGCTGATTTTTTCTATATTTTTAATTTTTGAATTTTTTCACAATTTTAGCTGTTTTATTTGTTTTCATTTTTCCAATTTTTGAATTTTTTCACAATTTCAGCTGTTTTTTTTTCGTTTTTTGCATTTTTTCACAATTTCAGCAGTTTTTTTTTATTTTTCGAATTTTTGCATTAATCGACAATGTCAGCTGATATTTTTATATATTTAATTTTTGAATTTTTTTACAATTTCGGCTGTTTTATTTGTTTTCATTTTTCCAATTTTTGAATTTTTTCACAATTTCAGCTGTTTTTTTTTCGTTTTTTGCATTTTTTTCACAATTTCAGCTGTTTTTTTTATTTTTCGAATTTTTGCATTAATCCTCAATGTCAGCTGATTTTTTTTATGTTTTTAATTTTTGAATTTTTTCACAATTTCGGCTGTTTTATTTGTTTTCATTTTTCCAATTTTTGAATTTTTTCACGATTTCAGCTGTTTTTTTTTTCGTTTTTTGCATTTTTTCACAATTTCAGCAGTTTTTTTTTATTTTTCGAATTTTTGCATTAATCGACAATGTCAGCTGATTTTTTTATATATTTAATTTTTGAATTTTTTTACAATTTCGGCTGTTTTATTTGTTTTCATTTTTCCAATTTTTGAATTTTTTCACAATTTCAGCTGTTTTTTTTTTCGTTTTTTGCATTTTTTCACAATTTCAGCTGTTTTTTTTATTTTTCGAATTTTTGCATTAATAATAAAAAATTAAAAAACAGCTGAAATTGTGAAAAAATGGTAAAATTCGATAAATAAAAAAAAATAAAACAGCTGAAATTGTGAAAAAATTCAAAAATTCGAAAGATAAAAAAACAGCGGAAATTGTGAAAAAATGCAAAAAAAAAACAAAAAAAAAACAGCTGAAATTGTGAAAAAATACTAAAATTCTAAAAATAATAAAGATAAAACAGCTGACATTGTGAATTAATGCAAAAATTCTAAAAATAAAAAAAAACAGCTGAAATTGTGAAAAAATTCAAAAATTCGAAAAATACCACAGATCCTTTATACATTAACTAAAGGCTTTATTTATTTTAATTTTTATTATGTTATTTTGGTAACTGCCACAGGGATATCCCTTTGATATCCGGCGTTCCATGTACCCGCTAGGTGGCGATCAGACCTTCTCTGTCTGACTTCGCTCCTAGATTTCGTACTGACTGCGGTGAGTCTCAGACTGCCTGCCTCTGACTGACTCCTTCGAAGCTCCTTGCTGGTGGATCGTCCTGTTACGATCCACTGGTCGACGTATTGCCTCTGCTTGTCGCCTTTGCACTGCTCGACTTCTGTATCTGCGACGCCCTCTTTTATAGGTCGGGTCGCATTGGTGGCGTGATCGTTGGTATTTCTCCAATACCGTTTTGCGATTGCTGCAATAAAGCAGCGGTCACCTATTTTAAGGACGCTGTCTTCTGAGGTCGCTGCACTCGCTGAACTTAGAATAGTGCGCACCTCGCGCTGTCCGATACGGGATGTGCTGACGGCGCCCATTCATCCGGTAGCGTCCGCTGAAGTAGGCACGTGCGCTTTGGTTGTTGGTTGTAAAGCAAGCTTGTTTTCCCACGGTGGATATGCTGACTAAAGGCGCGCGTGCCATTGGTTGTGGTTGCTAAACTGTTGTCCCACTTTCAGTATCTGCTGACCAAGGCGTGTGTGTTTTTGGTTCTGATCGCTGCTGCGCTCAGTAATGCTAAACTGTGGTCCCACTTTCAGTATATGCTGACCAAGGCGTGTGTGTTGCCGTTGATTTCGTTGTCGTCGAAATCTGCTGATGCGGTGCCAGATCCAATGTCGTTTTGTTGCGATCGTTGCGAGGGCTGCCCATAGCATATGTGGCAGTTGTTGCGAGGGGCGCATATAGCATCAAAAGCTGTCAAAGCTATATGGCTCCTCACATTGTGCCAATCGTTTATCAAACATTATGCTAAGATTTATTGTTGTAATTCAAATTTATAAAAGTTGACGATAGGTAATAAGATGAATTAAAATAAAGTGACCATCAGAGTAACAACTGATGTGCTAGAGTTTGCTATTAAAAAATACAATATATACAGTGGCGGACACCTTATTCCAAACATTGTCAAAGAAAAAACGTAATTGCCTGCCATAAGCTAAGCATTCATTATTTTTCAGAAATTCCAAAGACCGATCTTAGGTACATGTATTAACCACTAAAATTAATATATGACCCCAATACACTGGGGTTTCCCCACCCGCTAGGTGGAGTTATGTAAAAAAGTACACTTTTTTGAGGGGAAATTTTATTTGGCCAGGTATAAATAAAATAATATATTTGGAGTATAAAAACTTAAATAAGGATGTTAATACTTAGCATGATATCCATTAGCCTTAACAACTTCCCTTAACCTATTATTCATGGAAGATACCAGCTTCCTGGTAGCTTCTTGGCTGATTCTGCTCCACTCATCCCGCAGAGCATTTTTGAGGTCTTCTTTGCTGGATATGCTGTGCTTCCGGATGTTATTTTCCAGCAGAGCCCACAAATTCTCAAAAACATTTAAATCTTGAGACTGGGCCGGTGGAATTATCATGTGGGGGCAGTTCCTGATGAGCCAGGACTGTACTATCTTGGCCTTATGCTTGGGATCGTTGTCCTGGTTGAACCGGAAAGTACGTCGGATTCCTACCTTCTCGGCACTTTGGAGTAAATTTTCCTTTAGTATGTTGAAGTACACATTCTTGTCCATTGTTGTTTCAAAAATCACAAAATTCCGGAATCCGACTGACGAGATACATACCCATGAAATGTCACTTCCTCCACCTTGCTTGACTGTTGCCTTTACGTGTTTGGGATTCAGGTCAGTATTGGACTGTCGCCACACACAATTCCGTCCGTCTGAGTGAAAAATGTTGAATTTGGACTCATATGCAAATATGACTGTGTTCCAGAACTCCAAATCCTTGTCCAAGTGGTTTTTGGCGAACGTCATCCAAGTCCCTTTATTTTTCACGCTTATAAAGCGCTTCTTCCGTGGTACTCGGGCATTAAAGTCAAGATTGCGCAGAAACATGCACACAGTTTCCACACAGCACTTTTTCCCCATTTCATCCTCCACCTGTTGAGCCACTTTTGGAGCCGATATCTTTGGATTTCCCCTTATTTTCCTGGTGATCCTTCGCTCCTCCTCTTCGGTTAAAATCTTGTTTGGTGCCATTCTGCCCTTGCCCTCAATCCGATTTGAGTCGACGAAGCGCCGAATGATGTTATACACAGTTGAGTTGCTCAGATTGACCATTTCAGCTATTTGGCGATGTGAATATCCGTTTTTGTGGTGTTCCAAGATGAGTTTTCGTAGTTCAATGGTAGTCTGTTTGTCCATAGTCCTTTTTGGCTTATTGCACCCGAGATGCAGGATGAAGTTAAACTGACTACGAAGGATTGGTCTATTTATACCCAAAATACTCAACTTTATGTAAAAAATCCGGGTTTTATGGCACCCAGGTGTCCACAATGTACCTGCTACAAATGAAAAATACGCCTCGAAGTATGCTACATTTTTATAATCCCACATAGCGGGTGGGGAAACCCCAGTGTATTGGGGTTATATATTAATTTTGGTGGTTAATACATATACCTAAGATCGGTCTTTGGAATTTCTGAAAAATAATGAATGCTTAGCTTATGGCAGGCAATTACGTTTTTTCTTTGACAATGTTTGGAATAAGGTGTCCGCCACTGTATATCTTTATTTATTTATTTTTTTTTATTTTTGTTAACTTCTTTTGGTAATTTTCATACAAAAATTAACGTCGTTATGCATTAGTCAAAAAATAATAGCAACAGAAAAAAGAATCTTTAAATACATAAGCGCACTTGCCATTTTAGGTTATTTTGGTTTTAAGTTAAGTTGAACATGAAAAAAAAATGGATAATAAGCGAATGTAATAACCCCAAACCTGAAAAAGTATGCAATAAGATTTAGAATAGGTATGCAAAAAAAAAACTTATAATAAGTATGCAATGAAATTTTTTAAAAAAGTATGCAATGAAATTTGAAAAAAGGATGCTATAAAATTTGTAATAAGTATGCTATGAAATTTAAAAAAGTATGATATAAAAGTTGTAAGAAGTATGCTATGAAATTTAAAAAAAGAATGCAATAAACTGGTATTATAAATATGTAATACAAATTATCTAAGAAAATAATACAATCTGCTAACTTTAAATAGAATTTAAATTTACTTTGGAAAAAAATATCTTTTCCTTTTTTTTTATTAAATCAATTTTTTTTATTCAATTATCGTTATAATTTAGCTTAATTTTTTTTGTTCAAATTTTTTCTTATTTTTATGAATTTAATTATAAGAAAATATATATGAAGTTTGGTAAATATAGAAAAATGAATCAGTAAACGTTTATGTGTCCTACTGGCCGGGATGTGACTTGAGTGAACCACCTAGATTTGCTTTTGAGTCCAATTGGTTGGGTGGATATAGAGCGCGTTAGCGGGATAAACAACAACCCGCACCCCGAAACCAACAACCGAAGCCAACGAAACCGTAGCGCTTCCCGCATACTTTTGGACCCCCATGCTAAACTCCACCTTTTGGGTGAGGAGTTTGGTCATGTCTTTGAATGTGTTGATGTTGGAGTTATACTCCCAAAAAAAATTTAAAATGAACTCTAAAAAATTTAAAATTATGAGTTCCCGGATGAAGCAAGAACCCACCCCCACCTCCCGGCACGAACTACCCCCAGTAGAGTCCTCCGCCGCTAACCATCCAGGATTCCGCTCGGCGCACTACTATCCCAAGTTCTCCAAACGTTGGCGTTGCATATCTTCGCCAATAATTGTCAAAAGTTCGAAATTCCTTCAGCATTATGAAGCCCTTTTTATACATTTATATAAATTCTGCATCAAAAGTTGAAAATACGAATTAGTTTTTAGATTTTGTTAATCGAATTAATGTGAACAAATTTAATTCTTTCTGTTTTATTTTCTCCTCAGATCCTGTTTACTTGCTGCATGGCTGCTCATGACTGAATTGTGGGCTTTCAATGTTCGGCGGCTTCATAAGGCGGCATAGCTCATCAGGATCACACCTTGCCTGGTTGGTGATAGTTGTTAAGCTACAGCTCTTCTGTCCTGTGTGGCCTTGGATGCAATGTCAAAAAGGCTAAAATCAAGATGTTTATTATAAGTATTTTGTTTTTTTCCAAAATCCGAATCTCACACACTCACCTGCACCATGCATGACCTGGTCTGATGCGCTTACATGCGATTTCCGTCACTTATATCCGTGTTAATTGATGGCTGCTATTGTTTGGCCGATCCACGGCTGATTCCTGCTCCATTCTCGCGCGAGTGCCGTTTCTGCTGTGTCCTTGGACCTGCACTCGGCGACTAAAGCAACTTTCACTTTGTTTCTTTTATGCACAGCGCTGCTACTCCTGGATCTGGATCGGACTAGCACTACAATTTGCGTGGCCCTTGTGTGCAGCTATGAAGTGAACAAAGCAAAATTAAATTTGTACATCCTGTTTTTCTGCCATATAAACGCACACACTTACTCACCTACAACATGTGCGAATGACATGCTTCCTGCCTTGTGATTCCTGCATCGTGTTTCTGCGCTGCATGGGTGTGCCTCTCTGTTGGCTGTTCAATTCTGATGTGCCACAGTGGGGAGTCGTGCCTGCTGCAGCCTTTGGCAGTTCTTGAACTGGATTCATCTATTGCCTCAAAATTCGGCGGCTGCTATTGCTTCGCCTGGTCCACTGCATGGCTGCTATGCATCACGCTGATGCAGATGGAACTGGATCTGGCTGGCGTCACACCTTGTGCTGCACTTGCGCTCACCAGTTTTTTTAAGGGAATAAAGCAAAATGTCGCAATGTATGCATTTTGTTTTTAATATATTATAAGCATCAGTTAGTGTTGCTAATCTTTTGACTGCAATCAGCTGTGCTGAGCTGCATGCCAATATGCAACACTGTAACAGTGGTTCATGTCATACCAAAAATTTTTTTTTAACATATGTTGTATTTAATTATATTCGTAATATGCTTATGCATGTAAATACGACTAACAACAAGCTATTTATATTAAGCCACACAGGGCAAATAATTCATTATCATGCAAAGCTATGTATGCATTTACTAATACACCCATCCTAGCTTTCACTGTCGTCATAATTTTGCGCTGGTAAGGATTACATCGGTCTGGTTTTAAAATATTATTAGTCGATCAATCGTATGTGTTCGATATCTTACAAATTTGCAATAGTCATACTAGCCTGGCTCGTATACAATTACTTATCGATTCATCGCACGCAGTCGATTTATTACAAGTTCGGTAGAATAACACTGGACTTGCGAGCGAAAGCATAAATAAAGCCTGTTTACAGATCGTAAAAAGTTATCAACAATGAAAAGCTCAACATAAAAAAAGGTCGGCTTAGAGACACCAAAACTGGACTCCACACTGTTAACTCACTGTTTACTTGTAGGGATTTTGTAATCAGCTGTTCGACGGTGTTAAAGTAATGAATTTGATATATTTTGAGGGTGGCTATCGGCAAACCACCATTAAACCAAGTGAATTTTAAGTGCATTAAAATGGAAAAGAAAACTACAAAAAATATGTTCAATTAATTATTTTAATAGGAAAAAATAAAACTTATCAAGGCCGTAGAAGCGAGAAAACAAATATGGGTGCTCACGCATAAAAAACATTGTGACTTCGCTGCAGTACAGAGCTCATGGAAAAAAGTAGGTGCGGAGCTGCAAGAGGCAAATAAGTTACATTAAAACGTACATACATTATACGGATTAACTCACTTTTATTTGACTTTCAGCCAATTAATGCAAATTCGCGTGGGTTTCTTTGCGCGACAGCCAAACTTACCATAAGAAAATGTGTGCGAACAACCGCACGAAAAATGGTGCGTGAGGAGCCATTTTGAAGGGGCCCGCAGTGAGTGGTGCTGACTGGGAGTTTGCCGATTAAATGGCACTTTTGCCACCGACGTGTCATCCTCTTCTAGTAAAATAAGTGCAACTTGTACAACACATATAGAATTCAATTATTTTGCCTTTTTAATTTATAAACCAGCCACATATGTAAATAAACCACAAGTGAGAGTGAGTTTTTTCCTTCCCATTATGTTAATTACAACTTTTGTAGCCGTCGAATATTATCCATAACTAGTCACTGTTTAAATATCTATGTACGTGTGTAATCAATTGTATTTTTAAATTATCTTTGATACATTTTGTACCTTCACTTTTATTTAAATCTAATATGCAAGTATTTTACATATAGTTTGAATTTATGAATTAATCTTATTTACTAGGTATGTAAGCAAGTACATACGAAAATAAACCAGATCGCGCCATCAGAGTTCTTAGCAAATACAAAACTGTACATCTACATCATTGTAAGCATCAGCAGTCAATTATATTCAAATTTCTAAATTGTGACGCAAGGAGACAACAAATTACATTTTACAAAGGAATAATTAAATTATTACAATCGTTTTTCTTTCTATTTTTTGACAGGAAGTAAAGTTTGAAAATTGATTTAATTTTAGTGTTATGTGTGTATGCTTATACTTAACAAGAGCAACATCAAACTCTACAGCTGAACATAATATATATTGTTTCGATATTGTTGATGTGTGACGAAACAACTGCTTGGAGCCGTTTATGAGCTTATGTGTTTAAATGCACAGCACAAAAAAAACCTTACCGGCCGGTTATGCGTAATTTTTCTTTCTAAAATTGCATTTATGCTTATTTTTAATATGTCAAAAGTAAAAGATGATTTGATAGCACCATAACAACAGAAACGGAGTGTGAATTTTATGAAACAAAAACTTTTATTTGCTTATCAATAAAAATGTATGTTAAGTACTCAGTTTTTGTTAGTTATGTTGTCCAACTTTTGTAAAAGCTATTTTACATTTTTCAATCTTTTGAATCAATTTTCTTATTTGGTTGTTATAACAAAAAGTCTCTTGCATTATTGACGCAGCATCCCAAGGTTACTGTAAAAATATAGAGTTTTTGCAGAGCATTTATTCTTTATTATACTGGGAATTCTTAAAATATGAAAGGGAGACAAGAATTACCTCCGAGGATTGGAAAAATATTTTCCAGGCCAACATTTTTTTCTATGTGGACGTAATGAAAACAACTAACCCCTTAACGGAAATGCGCAATCTGGTTTTACTAATTGATGATGCGTGTACTTATTCATACAAAATTTGGTATGTGCTTTCTTATAAGACTATTGTATTCCGTTATCAATTAATTACATTTACGAGTACAAATACAGTTCGATGTACACACGGGCACTAAAATACACTATATCATTATTATTACAAAATTATTTCTGTATATAAATAAAATAAATTACAATTTTAGATTAGAATGTCCCTGTTTGAACAACAGCATTTTTATTGGATTTTACTTCACTTGTTAACGGGTGATTTCTATTTTGCAGGTTGTAGTTCTAGAAGAGCGGCAATTGCTAGAATTATGTAAGATATATAAGGCTTAACTCAAACATGGGTTTGCTTATATTTATGCTTTTTGTAATTAAGAATCAAACAGAAAATATATTGCCTATGATATTGCTATAATTAAAATAACACTCGCATTCATACCATCTTTATGTACAATTATAACAAACATATATACAATATTCCCAAGTAAAGTAATTAATGTTTACATAGATTCATCTTCTATAGTATATACGTATATTTATATCTATCTTATAAAATACATAATTTAAAAGTTTTCGAAAAACTTGTATTTATAGTTTTTGGTTGAGTTTCCCTTAGTAAAGATTTTGGTTTCAATATTTATTCTTGTTAGGTATGTGTAGTTAATAAGTAAGCCACAACATATCCATGTATGTATGTATGTACATTTAATCGTTTGAAGTTGAGTTTTCTAATATATTATACTCTTGCACAGGGTATTAAAATTATGTCGTGTTAAGCATTGAAAGATACGCCGACGACTCAAGCGTATCGAATCATTATTTCATATAGATTTCACTGGACAAAATCGGTGAAACGATGAGGTATGAACAATTTGTTTTTTCTTTTATTTCCGAACCCAACCCATTAGTTACCAGCTCAAGGGTAATTGACTTCGGTGTGCCATCGTTCTCCCAAAATTATAAAATGCAATACTTTAGAGCGCTTATACGTACCTATATATAAACCGATTATTAAATGCAAATTAACTTATAGTATGAGAATTGTTCTCGTTGAGTTCAGTTCGTCTTCTTTATATCGTCACAGATAAAATACCAACAACGGACTCTGATGTCAGACTGTTAGCATTCACTAACTATATTTTGTCTACTTCAAGATAATAACGTCTTAGTGTTACATATAGCTTCATATATATCTTTGGATCCGCGAAGAACTTCCGAAATGTATTGCTTTATTGTGTTCCTTCTGGACAATGTCTGCTTTATGAAATGTGTGCTGTGAAGGCACTACACAAGAAATATATCTGATGTTTCTGATTTTGTGCACGCACTACCTGTTGGTGAGGCTGCGGACACCAGCGAGTTGGCTCTTGTAGCAGCAAGGGGTGAGCGCAAATCTTGGTTAAGGGACGCCTGATTTTGACCACCTTCATAATAGTAAGATGAATCTGTAATAGGATGAATGTGGTCTTCAAATTAATGAAATTGTATTCTTTATAGATACTTACTGATTAGACCACTACTAGTACCGTAACTGTACGATCCATAAGCACCACCATACTGTGTATATGCAGGACTGTAGGCGTAATCCGCGCTTGGAACTACTGATCCACACGCTAAAAAAAAAATTTTTAATTACATTCACAGCAAAATTCAAAAACATGTTTCTTTAGAAAAATAAAAAAAGAGGTTATTATGGATAAATAAAAATTCTCACATCAGTACATCATAACGAAAGAAATGTACAGATATAAAATGTAAACGTTTCTACGTTTTATTTTCTAGTACTTTCTATAAATCACTCAAATTGTTGGTGCCTTCGAAGATTCTTAGTATTCAATCTTAATTGTATTTCAAAAAAATGTTGACTGAAGCCAAACCTAAAGTGCCACCACCAAGTGTTGTGCGAGATATGCTAGAACAGAACTAGCAATGAGCGACGAGTGCAAGACTTGAATGAGCAACTTGCCTGAAGAGTAGTGGCTAAAACTGGGGAGCATTGTGGGTGTGGCGTAAATTGCCGTGCTGTTGGTAGCAATTGAATCAGCATCAGACCGTCCGTCGACCGATGAGCAATTCGCGCTGGACTGTAGGAGAATTAGAGATGAGGTATTAGCTGTAGTTAGCGGTCCGTTGTTCGACATCTGTTGCTGCTGATGATCCTGGACTGTATCTGGCATAAGATGAGTTATGGGGATGATGTCGATCCCTCGATGATTTCCTAAATCATTGCGGTGACTCTTATTGTTGGCATTTTCTTCCCTCGCCAAATGTGTGACAGATTCTTTTAGATGCTGGTTAGTACTATCTATGCTTTGCTCATTTTGTTCAACTCGTAAAGCGTTAGAAGGAACTAAATTTGGTGAATTATTACAGCTCCCGGCGCTTGCGTCATTACCTCGTACCATTACGGAACTATTGTTGTTATCCAAGCTTGTTATTGTGGGATAACTACCATTTTCAATGGCAATTGCTAATTGAAATCATTAAGAGTATTGTTTTAGTTGCTATTGATTTATATCTTTCTTATTTACAGTTATTACGAATTTATTAAATCATTTTCTGCAATATATATACGATTTCAATAAAATCACATATCTTCGATCTCAAAAATAAACTGCTGCATGGTAATGTTAAGTTATTTGCTTACCTTAAACCTAGTAATAAAGCATCAACAAGTTTATGAATTCCAATATTTATATAATTTAGATTTTTGTTGAAAGTATCAAGTTTTTTTATATTTAGATATACAGTGTCTTGCACCTTATTTGGATCAGTGTATAAGAAATAAAGTAATTGCCTGCCATAAACTAATTATTCATTATTTTTCAACAATTCCAAGGACCGATGGTGGGTATATATATTAACCACCAATATGAATGGATGACCCTAATAAACTGAGGTTTTCCCACCTGCTAGGTAGGATTATGTAAAAAAGTAGCCAATTTTGAGGGGAAAGTTTATTTGGATCAGGTACATTGGGGACACCTGGGTGCCATAAACCCCGCATTTTTTACCTAAAGTTGAGTATTTTCGGTATAAATAGACCAATCCTTAGTAGCCAGTTTAGTTATATCCTGCATCTCGAGTGCAATAAGCCAACAAGGTCTATGGGCAAACGGACTACCATTGAACTACGGAAACTCATCCTGGAACACCACAAAAACGGATATTCATATCGCCAAATAGTTAAAATGGTCAATCTGAGCTTCGTCGACGAAAATGGGATACAGAGCAAGGGCAGAAAGGCATCAAACAAGATTTTCACCGAACTGGACGAGCGGAGGATCATCAGGAAAATAAGGGGAAATCCCAAGCTATCGGCCCCAAATGTGACTCAACAGGTGCAGGATGAAATGGGGAAAAGTGCTGTGTGGATACTGTCCGCAGGGTTCTGCGCAAACATGGCTTCAATGCCCGAGTACCACGGAAGAAGCCCTTTATAAGCGCAAAAAATAAAGCGACTAGGATGACGTTCGCCAAAACCCACTTGGACAAGAATCTGGAGTTCTGGAACACTGCTATATTTGCAGATGAGTCCAAATTCAACATTTTTGGCTCTGACGGACGGAATTATGTGTAGGGACAGCCCAATACTGAGCTGAATCCGAAACACGTAAAGGCAACAGTCAAGCACGGCGGAGGAAGTTTCATGGTGTGGGCATGTATCTCGGCACCCGGCGTCGGGAATTTGGTGTTCATTGAGACAACAATGGACAAGAATGTATACCTCATCTTACTAAATGAAAATTTACTCCAAAGCGCCGAGAAGGTAGGAATCCGATGTACTTTCCGGTTCAACCAGAACAACGATCCCAAGCATAAGGCCAAGATAGTACAGTCCTGACTCATCAGGAACTGCCCCCACATGATAATTCCACCGGCCCAGTCTCCAGATTTAAATGTCATTGAGAATTTGTGGGCTCTGCTGGAAAATAACATCCGGAAGCACAGAATATCCAGCAAAGAAGACCTCAAAAATGCTCTGCGGGGTGAGTGGAGCAAAATCAGCCCTGAAACTGCCAGGAAGCTGGTATCTTCCATGAATAATAGGTTAAAGAAAGTTGTTAAGGCTAAAGGATATAATACTAAGTATTAACATCCTTATTTAAGTTATTATACGCCAAATATGTTATTTTATTTAGACTGATCCAAATGAAATCCCCGCTAAGTATGCAACATTTTCATAATCCTACTTAGCAGGTTAGGAAACCCCAGTTTATTGGGGTTATATTACTCATTAGTGCATGGATAAATCACTCATATCTTCTAAACTTTTATATCCAAAATTACCTGAAGAAAATTGAAACACAATTTACAAGGTGTACCTAGCCTGCATACGATCAAAAGACTTTTTCAGGGCGCTTTAAGCATTCACATTACCGATAGAGATAGTCTGCTTGCTTTAGTAGCACATACGAGACTAAACATGGTGTTTGGGTATTTTCTTACCTGTATAAAAGGGTGAGATAGTTTGTTCCTGTATATTTGCATTAAATTTCATGTCTTGCAAACTTATTGGCACTAGGGGCGTCAACGAACTATTGCCTACAGTTTTTGTTCACAAAAAGGTACACAAGTGAAATGATAAAATAAGAAAAAAATCATATGACAAAAATAATATGTAGACCAACTTACTGTAGACTACAATGCCAAAAGTATAATTTGTTTGTATTTACGTACCAATTGAGGGTCCGATAGGGGGGGTATATAAAGTGCTCTGGCTCTGTGATATCGTAGCAATGCTATCATACAACATAGACGAATCGTTCCCGACAGCACTGCCCACACCCGCACATGAAATTGTGCTTGTTGGAAATCCATTTGGAGCTTCATAGTAAGCGGGCGCGCTGCTACCATTACTTGTTGTCAAATTACCAAGCTCTGAGAGTAGCTTGTGTTCATCCTTGATACACCACTTACCAGACCAAATCTAAACGTGTTGAATTATACAAATTTAAATTTATAACTGTTGAAACTGCAATCATTCCATTAATTCTCATTATTCATAACAGGTAGCTTCATGCTCAAATGCAGAAATAAAAGTGACAGGTTTAGAAAAGTAGCCTAGCTTATATTCTTACTATCTCATTTTTTAATCAATTCATCGTGTACAAAGCTAAAAAAAGCAAAACTGGCCTGAACTATTCTAAAGTAAAGTAAGTAAAGTATTTACGCAATCAAAATATATGTTGGAAAATTTGTATAAGAGCTGTGGCACTTACATTTGGGTATATCTGATCTCCACCGTAAGCCAAGCGCTGTCGTTTAACATCGTCTTCGGAATGCATGTTAACATCCCGATTTTCATCTAAAATGTAGCAAATATTTCAGTTAATTACTTATTATTGCATATGTATGTACTTTTAGTTATGTGCCTAAATTTGTGTTTCTATTTCTTTCATCTGTGTTTGGAAGTACTTTCAACACTGTTGCTACCTTTCTCTTACACAGCTATGGCGCAATGTCAACCCTCTCTTTGCAATGCCAATTCAATTATGGCTGTTACTTTGTTGCTGACCTGACTGCGGTAAACGCCACGTGCCTCTTAAGTGCTTTTGCGGATTGAAAGTTGACTACGGCAGGATAAAAATGTAAATAAATATGTCAGCCATGTATTAGTTTCCCTGAAAAGTTGTGTCTAAGCTCCTAGTTGATTACAATATTTTGAGTGGTCTCGACAAAATTACTGTAATAGCCTAAACTTTGTGTTTACAATTATTACTAAACACAAATACATATGTATTCATAACACATAAGATTGATATTACAGTGTGTGTACATATGTCTATATGTATGCATGTAATCGCTTGCTGCTGTATAATTTGGTAAACATCATAAAAGTGTATTTTTGTTCTTCTCCCAGAACCCAAGATAGACAGATGCACGACATGATTGTTGTAATCGTGTTTGGAGGGTGAAGCCCAATGGTCACACCTACTTTTCAACCCCAAACGTAAATTGTAACGACACTTTGACCAAATATTTCGTTTCATTCTGTCTTGCTGAAATCAAAATGATTTGAACAAATTTGCCACAAATTCCAGCCTAAGTACAACATTCACTTTGGACTGCAAAGAAATCCCTTAGGGAATCGATAAGAAATCTGGAGAAAATGAACGAGTATGCGCAACCAAAGGATGATGGAGGTCTGGGATGATTTTGAATGGAGTCTATTACTCTTTTATTACCTGCTGGTGCTCGAGACTCGTGTATTTCTGTAATTGTTTCAGATATCGATGGGATATGGGAAGCAAACTAAAGCAGTCGATGGAACATCGTCATTATTTCTTGAACTTAGACTCCTCAGATGCTGTCTGGGTGGTGCCTGTGGTAGTCAGGGAGCGATTTTTATTTCGGTTTTTGTGGATATTGAAAATGTCAAGTGCGACTAGTGCTCCTTTTACAAATCCATCTGATGCCATATTTTATTATAATTGTTTAATGGCCTCCTTCACCACTCACAAATAAAATACCGCCTGAGTGTATTAGATATCCGTTGTCTATCTGGGCTGCAGCACTCACATCAGCATCACCCAATTCAGATGATATCTTATTACACAAGTTTTTGGGGTTTGATTCCGTAGACACATGCAATAATGCCGACGGGTGCGGTTGGATTATACCGCTAATATCGCCACAAAGCACTTCGCGGCAATTCAACGCAATCGTCTGCAATCCCCACCCTTAACAGATTTAACGATATGCAAATCGAGGGTTTTATTCTCGGAGCAAGTGGCTTTTGAGAGGCGGTTTCAAGAGTTAAAATAATTATTGAAATGAAAGTGTGCTCACACATATAGTACTTTATAAATTGGGATGTGCATAGATATATCTCTCATCACTGTTTAATTTTGTCATGTGACATTAATAATTTAATCTTACCATGAACTTCATTTCGTTTCCGCTTGCAATTTGTCTCCGATGTAGTATTATTATTGTTGTTTGTGCTGTTATTGTTATTGCTTAGATGATGGCCATGCTGTAGACCCAGAATGCCGTTTATGCTATATCCTGATCCTGACGATCGCTGTTCAGTACCCTGTTGGATCGGAGCAGTTGTAGCATTGCCACTACTGCTGCTATTGTGCGGACCAGCATTGCCGACGGTGGCACCAACCTCTTGGATTGAGAGTGGACCTGGACCCGGAGTATGCGCAATGACTGTCACCGATGTATTAGTGTTGTTGCTGCTGGAATTATTGCTGCCATTGCCGGCGTTTGTTGTGGGCTGCTCGCTGCCCCCTCCCGTACTGCTGTCGAGACTCTCAGTGGCGTTGTGCCCGTTGCTCAGACTTTGTGGCATTTGGTGCTGCTGCTGGTGATGGTGTACGTGTTTTGCCTTTTCTGCTGCCTTGTTACGAACGATCCTGCAAAGATGATCCAGTAATATTGCAATGGAATGTCAGTCTTTCGAAGCTGATAGATAGTGCTCGCAAGTGCATTTAATTGGGACCACAAGTTCAATGCATATGAGAAATTCAAAACACAAATGTTTTCAGCCAAACTAATAATAAATAATAAAAATAATTTGTCATTGGTCTGCACAGGGAGTCGGTATGTGGATATTCATTGATGTGACTTATGATGATTTTTGGTTTAGCTTAGGTCCTTTTTCAAAAGTGCCAGGTGCCAAGATAGCAATTCTTGGCTCGATCTCCAATGCTCACTTTAAAACATCCTGATGGCTGTGATTTGTTTCAGCACCAGAAGACTGCTTAAAGCCCAATCTTATGGTAAATGAAGTAAAAATTTATGTATACAGAAGTATTAGATTATAAAATACCTAAAGATATTTAGCGATCTCAGAACAGACCATTGAGGCGAATTCCTGTGCTGTTAATTGGTTTGGTTTCATACTTACATATTTGTGAAAACCATTAGTTTTATCTCATTTCATAAAATAATTTAAGAATGAGCACACATTTATTTTGTTTAGACCGCGCCCTTGACATTGCCAGTAGCAGTAGCAGTATTTGTACATATGTACATACTTAATTTAGACAACACTTTGTCCTTACTTTATCACAGAGGGGTTGCAGATTGAGCGTGCAACTCAAGCGGAATCAAATCAAATTATGTATTTCAAAAAGGACAATCGCACTGGGTTGAGATATACTTAAAAAGAGCGGTGGCATGAGCTCTGGGTAGTTGGGCAGTGCACACAATCGGGACATATGTTTGGGATGCGCGGTCTTATGCTTGGCTTTCATATTTCGATTTGTTTGTTGGAAAAGGGATGGTGATTGGCTTACGTTGAGTGCTGCGAAAGTCACTTTATAAGTGCTACTCTCATGGGATTGCTTTTGAATGGGAATCAAAAACTGGACTAGCATACTTGTTGTATCTGAAAATCCCCGTATTTACTTGTATATATGACCAAAAACGTATACATGAACGTACATGATTGAATTTGCGCCCTAATCATCGCTCGAGTGGCATTGAATCACACATTGTCGCATTAGGGGCAGGTTAATACTGATTATCCATTGAATTACTCATCGCATCGGTCACATGACATGCTCTAATACTAACGCTTTGCATAGTCCCAGTCGTAGTTCGCAGCGAATTGATTCTGAATGGGTGCACGTGCAACGTGTGGTTGCACCATCCAAATGCTCAGCAACGTGTTCAGTTAAGTGATGCTTGGTGCGAGAACAGGCGTGTTTGTGGGGTGTACGAGTGTTGTGTCTGTGTTGTGTGAACAAGTGCTGAATACTTTCGCGTGTCAACTTTAGTCAAAATTTCGACGGCCGTCGCGTCGTAGCTTCCCCCATTGCCGGCCGCCCAAATTGCAAATGTTGTAGTGCACAGCTAATTTATGATATTCGTATAGCTGCGGGTCTCAAACTTTGAGCAGCTGCCTGCTGGCAGCATCCTTGGCCACATAAAATGAATTATGGTCAAAGAGGAAGTGCGTTCATTACAATGCCGTAGAACGGCGGCTATAACGACAACGATGATGAGGATGATGCCAAAAATGTTACACCGGAACACGGATAGGAAGCTGGCTTTTGTGGTGGCCGTGTGTCAAGCATTGTGCCGCAATTATGAACGCTAAAAACTACTTAGATATTTTTATTAGCCCACTGCTTTTCGAGCCAGTGCAAACGAACTGCACCCATCAACGAGAATTGTGACGGAAGCGGATTCGGAAGTAAGCTGCATGACAGCGTGCAAACATTGCATCACTAACACATTATGGTTACCAACATACAGCTGCTGTCTCACTCTTAGCTGTACTCATCTACTTGCAAATATTTAATACACATTATAAATAATTTTTACAAATATTCATAGAAGTGCATGTCCTTTCTTCCTCTTTGTAACATGAATATTGGCTACATTTTATATATATTATTAAAGGCAAACAAACCTAGAGTGTTGAATGAACTGTATTCTCTTGGCAGATCTTAACTAACACGAGTTCGGAGAAAGGCACTCGCCTTTGAAACCAATCTTTCTTCAACTTGTAACAATTCAAAAGTGGTTTATTACCAAAATAATTTGCAAAATTTACAAATTACGTCTTTTCAACATTTACAAAAAAATGGCAGATTAAGATTAAAAGATTGGCATTCTATATTGGGCGTAAATTATTTTCGAAAATAATTCAATAGATTAGATTAAATAGGGAAACGGAACTAACTGGCAGTTTCAATTCCACACCTACTTATGGGAATTAACGAGGGCATATAGACATCAACCACTAGATCGACTCAGCTGATCTAGAATATATAAGCAATTGTGTTTAATAATGTAAGGGTTATCTTCTTCCCAATACGATATTAATTATTTTTAATGAGGTCAGGACCTACATGTGTTCGTACCTGTTTATAGAGGATACGCTGGGGACGTTATCCTGGGAGCATATTCCTTCTGCTAGCAGCCGGTCACGAATCTCCCAAGCGAACATAGTTGGGTTCTCTCGCTTATAGTTCGCGATTGCGTCAACTACTGGTGGAGTGGCAACCTTGGGCTTGGAGCCGCCTATAACGCCGGCTTTAAAGCTACCAGTCTCGTAATATCTAAAAAAAAAAATATACTCATTTTGTTTAAAATTCGAAGTTAGTACTAATATTTGATAAGTGATATATCTTTTTATTTTTCAATGTCTCTCATTTTGATCGATAACGCATTGGAATAAGGCAATTAATTTTGTAACGGAACCAACAATTTTACGATTTCAATTAAAAACAATTTGAATGTCAGCCGTCGTTTAGGTACAGCACAACGATTCCCGATTTGAACAAGCTGCAGACAGCAATATACGAATGCAACCAGTCCTGAACAAACCCAGAGACCGAAAAGATTTATTGTACTCGTGGCACTGGATGTTGAAGTACGAAGCCTCCCAACTGCTAACAGAGGACATTTCTACATATACACATGTATAGCAAGTGAGAGTGGTGTAGTCTGGCGTAACCGACTGCCGAATACTCTGATACCAGTGTAATACCAGGTGATAACAGGTGGTAAAAAATCGGGGCGGGACGGTGAGCATCTCAAAAAAAGACTTACCTTGATAATATTTTTGAAACGCAGCCATGGCTTACTCGCAACTGGCGTGATATATCACAAGGACGGACGCCGTTGTGTGCCAACTCCACGATGCGCTGACGTACTACATCAGGTAGGGGCCGACCATTCACAAACACGCCACCCAATTGATTAACGCCACCGTGACCTAATTTTAAATGAAGACAATGCAACAATTTATTAAAGTTTCTGTTTTAAGTTCGTATGGTGGTATTTAAATTTTAAGTTATTCAATTATAATGTGGTGTATACAATACCGGCATCTATGATTCTAGCCTTAAAGTTTTTTTAATATAAATAATAATAATTCACACTTTCATTGGACGTCTTCGCAGACTCAGGCAAATCACTTTGAAACGGGACAGTCCAACTCAGGCATACCACCAAGCCGACCACGACGGCGGCGATAGTACTGTTTATCTGTTATATCTTAGTCTGATCGGATTCAGCAATTTTTTCCGAATATATTGTTGGTTGCCTCTGGCACACTTTGTGATGCTTCACTAGCGTAGACTCCCGTGGTTCCTGACTGATGTTCTGTGGTGTTATTTATTCACATTATTATTGTACTCCTAATTATTTGTCTTGCATCCCAAAACAGACGAAGCATCAAACGTCATGCACGGGTAACCACAAAGAGAGACCGCACTAAACTGATCTGAAGAAATCTGCCCTAATGACAAACATACAGCCAAGCCAAGGGAGTCATTTACACATCATTAATATTTTTGCACTTATGTACATATATTTTGCACTTCGTATTAAATCGCTAATTAAGTACTGATTCAAAACATCTACCAGTACTTTTAAAACAAAATGTGAAGCACTTCTTCTAGTCTTTCAGCTCGAATATATAGTTCCGACTATTTGAGAGCAATCAAAACCAATCTGACAAGAAGTTTTATCTATAAATTGCAGCATCTATAAACCAACTATCGTAGTAATAAGTACAATATTTTTTTGAATACAATTTTTAGTTTGAAAACTGACTAATGCCAACCAGGTAATGGTCTCCTGGTCTATTACTTGAACATGCGATCTTGTCGTGCGATTCCATGTTTCGCGAATGCCCATGAAAAGCACGATGCACGAGTGTGTGTAGGCAATAATACTCCAGGAGGTCAACTATGAGAACTAGAATTTTATGCTGCTTTATGGGCGCAGCGGGATACAAGCTGTAGTGTTAAAATAAACAAAGGTCTCTTTGAATGCATGACAGAATGCGATATGGCAATGCGATTGTCGTTTAATGAACTGTCCATTGACTCTCAATAGATGTGCGCATATATGCCCAGTTCAATTTCGCTCATAACTAATAGATATTGTTTGCATATACACAGACAGACACATACAAAAACACATTGATAAACATAAATATACACATATCCGTACAGAGACCGCTCCTTTGATACTTTGATACTTTGATACCTAACTGCATAGTCTGACCCTCGTCTCCACATTGTGTTACTCTCCTTTTGTTTCTTTTTGTCAATTGTCATTGTTTGCAAATGTTGTTTTATTTAACGCCACTCTGCCCGCTTGCTACTAAGAGTGAATGTTGTTGCACAATCGCATCTTTTCAATTATTGTCAGCTGAAATGATTGCTTTAACTGTCTTGTTTAGAGTAGTTTTAATTTGAAATACTAAGGCTACGTTTCTGCTTATCCGATTATAGTTTACGGACGCGCGCAAGTGTTCGCCAAGTTGTGAAATATGCCGTGGTTATTTTCGGTTATTTTAGTTTGATTGCATTGCATATGCTTTAGAATAGAATAAAATGTTTTTTTTCTAGAATGATTTGAATAAATTTGTGATTTTTAAATAAAACCTCTTGACATCGTCAATTAATTTAGTTTTTGCTCAAGTCTTGGGTAACTGGTGTTATACACTTCTTTTAAGTTAGGGAATATTTAAAGAATTTTAAAGAACTTTCGTGCTGATTTTTCGAAATAATGCAGGAACAAAGCTTCTTCTGATAATGCTGATACACAGATATGGATCTTTGCTAATGAATTTACATCATTTGAAAGACACAGCTTAAGTTATTTTTAAGATTACTGGTGATGATTTACATGTGTAATATTCCATCATATTTTGATTGTAACGATACGCCGTAGAGAGATCCATGTTGCCGATTCTGTTGTTAATTTTTTGTCGCTATGTTCAAATATACTTTGCGATTTGATTTGAAGTGTGATTCGACGGTTTGAAAGACACTAAACACACACTATATTCACAGACATTGGTTAAGGTAATTGCACGTAATACATTTCACATTATTCAAAATATTCGAAAAGACAAGCTTGAATACACGGAGAAACATTAACTAGTAAAGGCTATATCAATAATAACGATAACGTATAATGCCACGAGAGAATGTTGGTACTTCAAGAAAAACGTACGACTGCTTCTGCAACAGATAAGCGAAACTGTAAATGCAACCGATATCAGAATTAGCATACACATCAGAACTAAAATTATACAGATTTCAAATTCACGATCCGCGACTCCGGATAGTGGCGAGGCGTTTGGTGCTAGGCTCAGTGTCGCTGTCTATTCTTGTTCATTGCATTCGTGTAAGCGCGAACCGAGTCAATTTCCTCCTTTATATTTTTGCTTGTCGTCGTCACGTTGTTTTACTTATTATACATTTTTTTGTTTCGTTTGCAGTGCCGTGAAATATTTCTAGCCATTTTTTCCGGACTGTTTGCTGTCAGCCGCAGAGATCCTGCGCACGTTTTGTTTCTTATCTCTTTCTATGCGTGTGAATCGTGCGTGTGTGTTTGTATCTGTGTGCGGGCGCCTGCGATTGCAGCTCGTGTGAGCTGCGTACACAGCGTGTCCTTGGTCCTTGTTTCGCCACCGCACCGCCCAACCACATCGGGTTGCGCATACTTCACGACTGCCCGACTACGACTTACTGCAGCGAGCCAATGAAGACGAACCAAAAGCGAGAGACAGCCACACCAGAGCGTTATTCGCTTTCTATTCTTGTACTGAGTACTGCATACACTGGGCAATGCTGCTGCTGCTGTTACGCTCGTTGGTAAAGTCAAAGGTGGGTAGAGGCGGTGTCAGTGGTATTGAAGGTGGTGTTGTCGGTAGTTGGTTTTGGATTGGCGCTAAATGTCTAAGCCCACGGCTTATGGTTAAACACTGATTTTGTGTATAAATTTTCGAAAGAGAAGCGGGCATATGCGTTCTGTCTTTCGATTGTGCATTTCACTCGTACCGAACTTAGCTCTTCTGTGACCCTTGACCACGTTCGATAATTGACATGTTTTGCGCCTTGTTATTTCAATATAGATTTAATGAAAACTTGATAGTCAATCTATTTCATATTTATTAGTGACATTAAATATGTATTTATTTTTTTTGGCCATTCGATCTCACGTCTACTTGGGCGGCCTTAGTCTTGGCCTTAGTTCCAAATATTCATACATATATTATTCATTTGTGTATTATACTACTTGCTTTTTTGGGAGTGCGTTAGAGCTTGCGGTCCACACTTTAAGATATAGAGAAAGAGAGAGCGAGAGAGAGCGAACAAAAAAGTGAAAGGGGAACGCAATAAACACTCAGTGGGATTTCCGCCAATCAGCACTAAGGCCAAGATGTGCTTAGCACCAATCACAGCGGGCAGTTGTCGTTTCTCGTTTCTACCACTTAAATATTTGCGGCTCTCTCTCTTACTCTTTTTACTTTATCTACCTATCTCGCTTGTACACACCGCTCAGGCTTTCTTGTTGTGATTGTTCGTTTGTTTGTACAACTCTGTTGCTACTCGCTCTTATAAGAATTGTTGTCTTTTTGCATTATATGAGCATGTATGATGATGACAACATCTAGTTGTAACATAAAGACAAAGTAATTATGTTAGCGACAAAAATATTAACAAGCGGTTTTTGTGTACATACAGACTTACTCGTATGTAATTGGAAATACGTGTGTATGTAATGCATCATCTTTAATGTTGATTTTGTACTTTAAATATGAATAAGTGAAACAGCCAGACCATTTTCCATAGATTGAAACTGAGACAACCACGTAGCGCATGCCCCATATATACGCGTACATACATATTTTCCGTTTACCCTCAACCTAGCAAGTCGTCAAGCATTTCAACAATAGCTTTGCCGCGTTGATTGAAGATTTTTATGTAATTCGATTATGGTTAACTGGCAAAGTTTCTGACGTCAGGCGAGCCTAAATGTCTACGATGCCACTCAGAGTTGAAGGGGACTATTTTCGGAATACAGACATACCTATATATACAGTATTTTATGAATTTCCAATATTAGCTTTTAGTTGGGAACTTACGTTTTCAAGGTGTGCAGTAATCATTTAAATACTCGCATGAAGTATTGGATACTTCCACATATTCATTTTATGATAAGTTTTGCTTATGGTCACAGACAAGAACATTTTAAATAAGAGGTACGCCGCTCAGAACTAATGGATCTCGTATCGATATGAAAATATTTTAAACATTTATAATTGCATTAGCATAAGCAGTAATCGTAGAACATGCGGAGAGGCATGGGACTTGTTAAAGGTCATCTGGTGCAAGTGCTTTGACTTCACCACTTTTCGCTCACAGCCTAGCCAGATATCGTTTCCCCTAAAAATGCGAGTTGTGTTCATTTCTGAATTCCCAATTGTATGTTCAGCTGATATTAAAAAACACAAATGTTCCAAGCAGACCGCGATGACTTTTACTGACTTCATTGCAACTTTGAAAACGTAGCTCATCTAGGCATTGGCTGTACTGTTTATTTTAATTTGACAAATCACTTTTAACTTATGTTTTGACTTTTCTAGTAATATCCTTTGGGGATTGTTTTAATTATTATTGCGTTGCTTTTATTGTTGCTTTTGGAATAAAAGTCGAATTTCGTTCCGGTGTGGGCTCTGCTATGTAAATCACAATCACATCATTTGCATAATTCACCTGTGTTGAATAATAATGTCTTTATAATTCTTTGTGTTGTGTCTACTATGTTTATATGTTTATGTATATATGTGTGAGGACGCCCGAGCAGCAATTGCTTGCGCTGGGTGCCTTACTCAATATGAATGTAAATATAATGAACCTTGATAGTTCCAATAAATAATCCATTGAATATCTTGGCTATATCTCCAAAAGTGATGATCTCATGAAATTGAACACAGAATTTTCTAGATTTTTATTGTAGAGAAGCAAAAACGGACCATCATTCTCCCTTCCGGTTATTGACAGAATGGAAAACGCATAAAGTAAATGGTAGGAAACTGTTCCGAATCTGTGGCTTTAGTTTTACATGCTGACTGAGGTGAACGGTAGAGCAAAATACTTTGCATTCATGCGGTTATTGGCTTGGCCTGGATGTTGCCAATACTATTTTTTCTGTTGATACCTTAAAGAATAAACTTAAAATTGTAATGCACACCATGATCTGAGTGACCAGTGGGCCTCTTGTTCTGTTCGCTTGATAGACATGTGAAGGCTTACAATAATACCCGCAATCCACAACCGGCGGATACGAATACCCAAGTCCATACGTTAGATACGAACTTATCAGCCAGGCACCATTTCGATTCAAGCAAACAAAACAAGAAAGCTTGGCAATTCGAGATGAGTGGCAGAGAAACTAAAAACACGTTTGTGGTTGGACTGCGTTTTTTTCAATTAAACACGTAGTTACTTGAGACATGTCTGACTAAACCACAACAGATTGACCGCTCGGTTGCCTGTTGCCCGACTAGGAGACTAACTAAAGAATGAAACACCGTTGTCTGTGACCATAGTTTGTCACACGGGATCGGTAGCTGATGATTAACACCCAACATAAACAACAACATTTCTTGTGTGGGAATTAAATAAAATAGTTGTATCAGTAACTAATCTGTCAAAACTTTGAACAAATGGTAAAATTGGAATTGTGTGTTTACTTACCATCTCCCGAAATACTGCCTTGCGAACTGTGCGAATCTTCTGAAATTTAAATTGACAAAACCAAATAAATTATTATGCCGTGTTTCAAATGTGTCAAAATATATATCTTACCTGTGTTGTGTTGGGCATCGTTCATGGCAGTTATCCATTCAACCGTCCCTTGTGACTGCCCTAAAAAACTATTTCCGCCTGAAGTGGACGGGTCTTGGATCCCCTGAGTTGATATACCGCGCACTAAACCATTTGAGTAATCGTCAAACTTTTGGTCTGAAATTAATTTTATTGAACATTGTCTTGTAACGAAATGTGAACCATGATTAAGACTCATTGAACATATGCATATGTTGAGCTGTCTGCTTCAGCCTTTACATTCACTTCTCTCAATCATATTGTGTCCACAAATGCATTGTATAAGCAAGACTGCCTCAGTCAACTATGAGAGCTTCGTTACAGTTTTCATACGTACGTGTAGGCAGGTGCAGAACAGCTCCTAGCACATTGATAGCCTGTCTGCTGTTTTATTATTTTGCAAAATATGTTTTTATTTTTATTTAATATTATTATTATTTATTTTGATTTATTTCATTTTTATCTTTCAACAAAATTCAGACAGCTAAAGCGGAATTTGTTCAATAGTGCATTCCAAGACTATCTATACATACCAAGTGAATAATTTTAAACAGGCAATGTCTGTGGCAGGCAATAAAAGGCAGCATCTGTCTTACTCTAAAGATCAAGCACAAATGCTGACTGAAAACACTTGCCTTTAACTTAACGCTCCCTACCCCGAAACACGACAGCCCCAAGTTTATGCTATTGTTCTTCAACTACATTTAAACTATAGTTAAGCCTCGACTCCTTTCCGCTTATTGCGGCCCTGTAAACCGCCTGTACTTATGAATGTATGATATTTGGTGGCTTTCCTTAAACTCGGAAATGTAAATGTAATCTTTTGTTTAGATCGTTGCATCGTTGTACGAATGGCAAACGTATTCTAGCCGAATCGTCGCTAAGTACACATACAGGCATTTGTCTGTACACGTATGTTTATTTTTGCGATTTTCCATTTATTAATTCTCTGTGTTTTTTCTTGACACAACATTTACACAGTGAAATGGTATAGAAGTTGGAAAAAAAATTCAAGATTTTTGCACCCTGTATCCATTAAAAATGTAAGAATGGCACTAAATCTAACTGTAACTTACCTTTAGACCTGTCATCCGGGTGATTTGACGAATAGACCTGGCTAGCCGCATTTTGATGGTGATGCTGATGAGTGCTGCTGCTTACTGTGAGGTGCTCATTTGTTGACGAGCTTTGAAGTGTGTGCAAAGTTGATGAGGCGCCCATCTGCTGTGGGAGTTGATGCTCTATATGCTGATGTTGCGTCGGCTGACTGCTACGAAGCGACAGTGGCTGGGTTTGCGATTGATGAAGAATATGGTGCTGGTGCTGGTGCTGATGTTGATGCTGGTGCACTAGGCCCGGAGAGAGTGTCGCTAGCCCATGGCTAAGATGTGGCGACGTCTGCATTTCCATTATAAGCATATCATCAATATCTGAAAGAGCGATCGTGGCTACATCAATAACTCTGTTTACCTGCAGCGACAAGCCACAGCCATTTAATCCCAAACAGCAATCCTACTATCTACAAAATGCTGTGCTTCAGAACACAGTTTAGGCAAAATTCGACAGATACACTCGCTATCCAGACAGGCTGCTAGTTTCTGCATAATCATAGATTGCAAGCGAAAGAGTGTGCTACTTACAGCGCAGTGGCAGTTACTTTGGCGCGTGCTAATCGAAGCACAGGGTCCAGAATCGAGACCGAGGGTGAGGATGGGTCGCAACCATTCTTCAACTTGCGCTTGAGCCACGAATACGTAACTATAAGCACCTGGTAGAAACTACTGCGGCAGGGTAAAGGCACCCAACGGCAACAAACAGAACTAGTATTGTAGCAGAAAGAGAAACAACAACAGTAACAGCACAAAGGAATGTTCTTATTATAATACGCGACTTACAAAGACCCTATACGAAGATAATCACGCTTCGATAGTATAAAATATATGATAGTATAAGAATACTATTCAATTGGATACACGGGAAGCCAAATAAATCGGCTAGATCGGCAGGTATATATATATATATTTCCAACACATCTACTAGTCTATTTTTCCCTTCGCAGACAGAGTATACAAAGCGGTCACCACTAGTGGTGACGTAGAGCATACTCAAATTGCAGCGCAGAACGCAGAACGATGATATACAAGTATAAGCAGCAGGTTAAAGCTAAACGTTTAACAAGTAGTCGATGATGATGATTGATAACGATAATGATAATGATCATCATATTGTCGGATGAGAGCATTGCTGTTGTAAACCACAATGGCAAAGTTTCTACAATGAAATAAGGACAAGTAAGAATGGCAAGTCGAAAAATCCCGACTAGGAGATATCCCATACACACATTTGTACCTATAGTCAAGTATATTTATATATTAATATGAAACAAGCTCCATATTATAATATATTTACAGATATAATCAAGCTTTCAGGTAAGCAGTCAGAGTTCTAACAAACGGGTAATAGTCTACCTGAAATATGCTGCAATGAAAGACGCTAGGCGCATTTTCCCGCTTATTTTAGTGCAGCCGCTTCATTTCGCTTCTTTTTGTTTTGCAGCACGCACGAGCTATGTATATTTATACACATGCACACTCACCACACACACACACACACACACACACACATATTTGAGAGGCGCGCGCGCTAGTTCACCTGTTCTTAATTGACCTTTTTAGGACTCCCCCCCCCTTTAGGGTCACTGCAGTCAGCCGGTCGGTCAATTGATGAGTCAAGTGTGCTGCACACCAACTGCATGAGAATGTGCATTTGTGTTTGGGTTACTGAGCTCTGTGTTCGGTGTATGTGATAATATTTTGTTCGGTTGCATATGTTGCTGTATTTTGTTTGTCCTATCCGAGGCGGAGTGTATCAACGTCTACACTTGCTAAACGGACCATCTGCTCTATTTTCATTTTTAGCCGTTGTACATTTAAGCTTTATTCACTTGATAAGGTAATGAACTTTATTTAAAGATTTATGTGTTCATCGTAATACAATATATAGCAGGGACTCGATGTGACATGATGTCACATGGTTGAAATACAAAAGCATATCATAGCACAAAGTGCAGAAGTCACGGACGACCACACCCTCACTAATGCCCGCTGCGATAGAGAGTACATTCATACATACAGAGAATTCTGTCTTAGATCACATTTTGTACGCGTAATACATTCAATTTGAAAAATAAAAGTGGGAAAATAAAAGCGTATTTTCACACACTCGCTCTTAATAATGGCGAAGACGGTGACGATGACGACGGCGACGACGACGACGACGACCTAGCGCAAGACGAGACTTACAAATAAACTCCACTGAAAACGGGAAAAACAAGCTCAAGGTCAGTAGCGTGGGTAAATTTCGCACACAGCTTGTATTTTTCTTTATATACCAACATACCCACATACATATGTATATGCTACAAAGAATTCATAAGTTATTTTGGTCTTGATCTTCAGCATTATCATATAATTTTACTTTTTCTGGATTTAGTACAATGAAATATTTGCACCCTCAAAACTTACATGAATTCAATTTCAGGGGCTAAACGTGGATGTTCGTGATCATTCGGTGAAGTAATTATGTCTATTGATAAATTATTTAAGGTATTGTTTCGATTTATTATTATTATAAAAAAGTACTATGAAACCAAAAGGTTAAGTTGAATCTGAATCAGGCCAATATTATATGGCGGTTAAATCCTTACACATTTTCATTTAATATTTGCGCCATAAAGGGCCATCGAACTAAGAAGCATTGACATCATTTAACAATAGTGCTGGACTCCTGGTGGTGTGTGCTTATATTTATTGGAAGTAAGTATATAGGCTGAATACAGGATATCTCATAGTTAGTCTAGATAGTCTAGACTAGACTACACTAACGTATTTCATTTGAAGTGATCTTTTTTCACATTCAGCTTTAAGCCTAGCGTAAAAATGGTGCTTATGCAGCAAATACATATTTTTTGAATGCACTCACCCGAAGAACTTCTCCATTAATTTGCAAAGCAAGAAAATAAGTCAAAATTATGAATGCGTCCTTTATTCACTGAGAGCAGGCAATTCACATACACTCACTTATTGTGCTGTTTTATCATGTAAGGAGCTTTCTGATTTGATTGATCTTAAAAAGCATGCGACACGGTTACATAGGTTTTCGATTTGCCTGTAACGGCAGATTATATAGTAATCATATCATTATAAATGTATACATAATAATGTATGTATATGTATATACATATTATATATGTGCATGTGTGTACACAAAATTTTGGAAATTTAAACAAGAGAAGAAGGCGCGTTCCACTTGCTTCTTAGTTCACGAACGCGCTACAGGTCCCTGCCAGGTGGATCGGTGGACCGTGTTCAAAGAGTTCTCAGGCGAAACTGTTTTTCTGTTGAATTCGAATGGTCGGCGGAAGCAGTTCGAAGCCGCTCTCACTCAACAAGCTATTTGTTATATTTATGTGTGTACGTATATATATATATATATATATATATATATATATATGTGTGTGTGTGTGTGTGTATATATATACAAACCTACATACATTCAAGAGTGTGTTTGTATGCGTTCTGATGCGGCTTTGAGCCGCGCTCAAAACCTGGTTTGAGCACAACTACGACTGCTGGCTTTACGGTTGGTCGGCTTCGTTTCCACTCAAACGGGCTGACGACTAATCGGGAGCGTTAGCGATACCTGCGCCTGCTGTACGAGAGAGTTTTTTATTGTACTTTACACGATCAACAGAGGCGCGATTTTCAAAATATACCTATGTATGTACGTACTTCACATATACACAAAGAGATGCATGCAAATGTATATAAGTGCAGACAAACGCGCTTGGCTTTGTTATTACCTATATATGTAAGAAAAAATGTATATTATGTATTTGCGTTTGAATGTTTGTATGAGTGAGTACATAAGATACATCCATTTGTGAATCCGCACCTGTTTACATACAAATGGATGTACTTATGCATATATACATATACATAGATGCATACATACCATTGAGCATTCGAGGCTAGGCCGCTGATTTCACCTTATTCGTTTGTATGTGCACTTACTATATGGTTATATATACATACATAAGCATACATATATATAGCTATATATATATATATATTATATACACATGCATCACATATATTTATATAAGTTTGTGTGCATATGCATACTAAAAAGTATCATATGGTTAGGTTTTGTGTCAAAGTAACGAGCGACACACAGTTTGTAAACGTATGTATTCATATAATACAACTATACAGCGATATTGCCAGCCAACAACGGACATATATACATATATACGTAAGGGAATTCAAGACCGTTTTTCAACAACTCTACCCGGACTATTTTTTGGGCACGTAGAGTCACTTAGTTGAGTGCTATAGATTAGCGAATTCAAGACACCTTCTTTTGCAAGTTCATGTAGATAAGTCTAAATGAAATAAGTTGTGTTTATTATTTCTGTATGCAAACAGAAATAATCATTTTATTACATAAAATAGGGATATATACAATCATTTGAATATTCATTTGACCAATTTGGACATCGGAAAACAATCTGAAGATTGGTCTTATACAAAAAGTCACCCATTCGCTGCCAAAAGCAAACAGCTTGTGTGTATGTACATATATGCAGAGTAGCTTTGAATTTATATTGGGGCTGGTAACTGGGTATATTCTACCCGATTGGTTCAACAAATTTTTAAAGGTAATCGGCTCTGATGGAATGAAAAACACAGGAAAGAAATACTTTAGCATAAAAATCTTCTGGATTGCAACAAGCGTTCACAGAAGTCTTTTTACATTTACTGTAATATGTAGTATGATTATAATACAAGAGCATATTTAAATAATTTATACCCCTTATATACTAGATATGTATTCATTCCAATGTACATATTTACACATTCGGGTATGTATGTATAAGCTTAAACTTAAACATAGTGCATATGTGAATAGAGAATCGTCCAAATATATGTGGCATACCTTACTCTTCGCACATACATACACACTTTTGCAGGTGCTGGTTAGGCTGGCAAGACGGCGCGTGCCAACAAATAGCGACTACCGTTGCAAACCACAGGGGAAGGGGAATCACTGAACCATCTCCTAATCTGGCTTGCACTACAATCCGCTCATGTAGTCTTATTGCCTGATGCCGACATATCTATACTCTTTCCAAATCTGTATACCCTGCACCCAATTTAAATATGGAAGAAGAGCATAAAGTAGTGAAAATTAGCACAAGCTGAAGAAAGTATACTTAATCCTATATACAAATGTATTCTTAATGAGTATCAGCACCTGAAGCCGTCTAACCATATCAGCTAGGGAAACAAATCAACATTATATTCGATCGATAACTATCGATAAGTAACATGATTCTTATTTCACTCTTCCGGTTTTTCTTAACTTCTGAAAGAAAGCGGGTTGATTGACGGAGAAACTGATGGAAAAGACAGCTGGCTAAGTTTCTGGGTATGTTTTGAGCAAGGCATATATAAGTATTATTGTAAACACTTGCACACACATACAAAATAACATAGTTACGTGTAGCTTACATACATACATACATAAGTGCATATGTTTATTTGAGTTTATTTTCTGTGATCTCGCCTCTACAAGTGAAAACCTCTTAGTGCTACCAAAGCCCGCGCTTTCTATACAGAACACCTGTTAGATAGATGCAACCGTGACGCCGTAGCGGTGTTGACGATCAGAAAAACCACCCCATGCCTTCCGTTTTGATATTTTGCCCTTCTTCCTTCTTTACTGCTGCTTGTGGGCCAAAATATGCGCAACTAAACTCAGCATTGACGCCAGGTCAGGGTTCAACGCTCTGCACAACATTAAACGAAAAATGATATTCGGGTTGCCGAAGATTGACTACCCTATAAAATATAAAACAGTTTGTCCTCACTTACAGCTGGTCACCAAAACACAGTGCTAATCCTAAGAGCTACGAAGCACAAGTGTATGCACAGATGCACAGAAAATGCTTGCCTTCTCTGTCGTATGGTTTTCTCTGCTCTAATATCTGCAAGTTTAAACAAAACATCATTTAAGCACCATCCCAATCTTAATATATATTTTAACAGCAGGTACTACCCGCGAAGGGTTTTGCATATGTATAATTGTTGTTATTGTTATACCAGTATAATTGTCACTATTATCATACCTTTCGGACACCATTTTCAAAAATACTTACAGATGATGGAAGCTGGGAGCCGATCGATTAAAGCAGAAATTGTTCTGAAAACTATTTTCCATATTGCGCTGCGATACTTCAAGCGAAGAGCCCGTTTCGTGTATTGCAATCATACACAATTGTTTACATGCCTATGTATTTACTTACACACATAAGCTAGATCGGGTGTACATATGCCACTTCAGACCTGGCTACAGGGCTTATTCGATTGAACTATCTTGACAAGGATGTTAATAATCGCTTTCGAAAACTTGATATACTCACTTATGTTATTAGATTACCGCTTTTGCACAAAGCGGTTCAGTTTTTCCAGTTTAAAACTAATATATATATATATATACATGGTTGCTTTCACATATGTGTATATATAATGTGTCCACATATCCATACATACACATACTCAAACACATAATGCTCGTTTGTCGATCGTACAACAGTATGTATGCATATGTATGTGCGATACATGTATATACGTATGTGCTATTATCTGATTTTGTACGTGTTTGCTGTAGTCATCCATACCGCTTGCTCTTTATTTGAACAATCAGTATTCATATGTTTTCGGTATGAAATTCGGTATTTCAATTGTGGCTCGTGGCTTTTCACGGTCTGCAAGTCAACCGAGACTGCTCTTCTGCCGTTTCTTTTGGTCTTTGACTGTTGCTTTTTCTGTTAATGTTGCTTTTGCTTTGGCTGCCGCTAGTTGCTATTATGTGCCACTGTTGTTGTTATGGTCGTCATTATTGTGTTTTGTTTTTGTGCTAGGTCCCCAATTGCACTTTCTTGTTTTATTTTCATACCCTATACTGAAGTAGTAAAATGGGTATAATAACATTTAATCGAATCAACACCCTACGTAAAATTCGATTTCGGGATACCACACAGCAATTGTCCAACTAATTCTTTATGTAAGTATGACTAAAATATTTGTCTATTAATGAGTATTTTATAGAAGATGTACAAAACTGTAATGTATTTCCTAACCTGGATCAGAGCTTTTTGCTCGATGCTGCTTAGATTTGCAAACAAGAAAATAATAATTATATTGGACCAAAAGCAAACTCACAATGTAAAGTAATGAAATATTTATTGTTGTTCAATTGTTGGTATGTACAGATTTATTTACAGACGATTGTACTATGATCATATCTAAATTGAATTATTAATTAAGTATATTACACAATACTTCTATTAAATTTTAAAAACTTAATAAATTTACTTTACTAATGACTATGTTTAAGATATATTGAGAATCAAAGACAATTTATAATTAAGATAACACGATTATTTACCGCGTACTACAATTTATGCAGTTTATCAAAGGTTGGTCGAGGTACATCTCTTAAATGAAATCATTAAAATTGTGGCTTTTGTTGCCAATCAATTCTTATTGGTATTCGCGATACACACCTTACGAAAAAATTGCAAATTATAGTAGATTCTTAAAAATGTCACTTTGGTGGTGTTGTTACAGCGGCTTTCTGGTTTGGCTAAACTGGACAACATTTCTGAAGGAGCCAAACAAATCGCTGCCTGGCTCATCAGCGAAGTATCAAGCCACTCGAAGTTTCTTTGGTATGGTTATTGAAAGAGTGCGCAAAATCCTCAAGGATGTTAGTGCCAAAACGACCTCGAGCTATATGACAGCAAACTGTGTAACGGATAGGCGCAACATTAAAGTGCGAGGCAAAATTTATTATAGTGTCTAGAAGGGGTGGCAATCAGGGGTATTTGCGCAATCGCATCAGCCAGCCCATCGATGTTTTTCACCCCTAAATTGAGCAGATAAGAAAAGGTATCTGCTGTCTACACAATTTTCAACACATCTACAAAAACAAAATAGGTTAAAAAAATTAATTATTTGAAATTAATATCGGAAAATAACAGATCTACCGCTCCCTCTATTTGGCATCGTATTTCAGCCGATTTAATGAGCAAAGTGCGTTAACATGTCCTAAATTGCGCTTAAGCTGCGCAATCTTTCAATAGTTGGAAAATGTAAATGAAAATGTTTTCTGCTGTTTGAATTATAAATCAAAAATCAAATCTTGTAACTAATTATTTTACATATTTTCATGATTATAAACTTTGCTGTATTGCTATTTTACCTATATTATTTATATATTTTTGTCTTTTTTAATATTAATCGAAATAAAATACCAAAACAGCACTATACATGATTTTGGACTATCGATAGTTAATAAGCTAATGGAAAACAAGATGGTAGCTCCATTTGAAGAGAACTGAGAATAAAGAGCACATTTTGCCTTTGGCCAAAGAGAATTAAAAACAATAACAGGCGGCGCTCCACAGTGCGTTAACATGCGCAAAATTGCGGTAACAGCCTATTTCGAGTATGTTAAATTATGCGATTCTTATAACTCTAAAATGTAAATGTAAGAAACTCTTAAAACAATTTGAATAGTCATTAAAATTTTAGTTTTTATGTTTGTATATGAAATATAATAATTATAAGAAATTTATCATTAATAAACTTGTTTATTTCAAAATTGATTTTGTCACCAGTCAGCTGGATTAGTCGTGCATACGAAATAGTTCCTTATAGATTATTTTTAAATAATGCCCAAGTTTTGAATATAAGCGTCCCTAGGTTTAGAGCAGCAAGCTTCTGTTCTTTAGCACCATCCTTAATGCATATTATCATCTGATATGAGCCAATTGCAAATTCGTCTCGTTTTCCGTTAGTCTGGGGGAGCAAACATCGCACACAGTGAACGCTCGCGGGAAAATATTGTATTGTGCAATTATATAAAACAATTGTTAGGGGCGTTTAATTATCAGTTTGCTGTGATATTAATAAACTTGTAAAAGTGGATATTTAAGTCGTATTGTCCGCACGAAAACGTTGATCTAATAAACTATTAAAGATAACAGAAACTAAAGTTATCAATTAAGTAGAGTAAACACTTAATAATGAAAGAAAAGCAGCCAAATAAGTTAAAAAATACATAATAAATGCATTTAAGACAATATACATGTACATTACTATTCAAATGTAAAATTGGCGAAGGCTTTAGTGAGCGAGTACTGTATCAGCTGATGGCAGACGATTGCCAGCTCATTCGTAAAAGCGTGTTCGTTATTCAATTTTCATTTAGTCCGTTAACACCGAGCCGAATAAACGTTATTTTGGCTCCGCAAAGTGGCTTGTTTGCAATTCTTACGACTTAGTGTCTAATAAATAGTTAACATTTTCTTTTTTGAATCTGCCAACAGATCCAAAAGTGATAGTATAAAGTGCATGAAAAGAAATACAGAGCCAGACTGACATAATTTAATAAGAGCCTTCGGCAACCAGCCCAAGTAACTAAATAATATAGAAAATAGTAATCAATAAATAAATAAGTCGGTAAACCGATCAAATCGCAGATATAATAAGTACATGCATATACACATATAGTATACATATTATAGATATATTTTTACACATGTAAGCAGATTCACACACATACATTCAAAGCACATACTCAGCGACACCGACGATTACTTATATACAAACACACATATACTATTGTGTCTGTAAGTTGTGTGAATTTGCCATTTTTGGCTGACAATCGAATTTCACTCCATCTCCAACGAATGTGTTCCAGACGAAGTGTCTCCAATACTTTAGCAGTGATGGTGATTATATATAAATACATATACACATATATAAATATATACACATATATATATATATACATATATATGTATATGAATATATAAATAAAAAAGTTATACATATTTGTGTGTACATGAATACTTCAATGTTTATTATGTTTGATTTGCAAGTTTTCTTTAGATTATTGCCAGAAAATATTCCGGCAACAAGTTCAAGAGGCACGTGTAATTGTCTATAACTGATTAACATAGGCTTAGTACACCTATCTAGAAATATACATGCTTACTAGGTTCGTATAGCACATACAAACCTGATTGTGGTTCATTTCGGCTTTATCTTATTTATGAAATATTCTTCAATTTATTTGCAGTCAAATGGTGCAGAATTACTTGCCCAACGGGGTTAGGACTCTAATTTTCTTCCATTTAAATACACTTACACGTTATACATGACTCTAAAATAATGCTATGTGCGTGTAATTCAGAAAGTTGATTGGAGGGGGATTCGATATATAATAGAAATGTGAAGAAAAAAGATTGTGTCATCTTAGCTTAAAGCTCTCTAACTCTCCTATTCACTTGCCTCATACTGTAGTTGTTGTAGTTGTTGTAGTTGTGTCCTGTTTGCTCTTTCCACAGCCTAAAGCTAGCATTTATATTTGGTTGCTTTTGGCGTCGTCTCGTCGCATCCTTTTGTCTGTCTGTCGCTACAAATGGCTTGTATATTAGTACATACTTTATGTACATACAAAAGGTTTGTGTGCTCATGCTTAGGATTGTATACTTGTACGCACGTACAATTGCATATGCATTCTCCTATTATTCACATGGATACTGTGTAAATTGTCTGCTGAATTCAAATGGAACCTGCGTATGTGTTATTGGTTTTATAATTATTGTTTGAAATTTACGAGCACACAACAGATAGATGTATTGGAAAGTATGCTATGAAATATTTTATTCTTCGATTTCCCATCTGTGATTGTACCTTGCTGTTATTATTATTAACTAAATAAACTTCTTGGGCATAGTTCTTTTGCGACCGTTTTTGCAGCAGTTAATAAACGGAGGTCCGGATATTATGCTATTGATTAAGTTGGACAGCAACATTCTCTTATTCATTATACGTTTTTATCTTTACAGTAAAATATTGTATTATGAGGTGGTGGATTATTGAATGCGAAAAGTGCACAATATTCAGAAATAAAAACATGCAGCAGCCGCTACAAAAATAACGATGTTATTTGATTTTGACGAACAAAAGCCGGTTGTATCATCGCCAGCAGCAGGATCCATTGATAGCAAATGCTTTTACAATTGTCCCTGTTTCTGCTGTCGACAGGGATGTTGCGTTTTCGTATGCTGCTGCAGCTGCAGCAATTTAAGTCGGATTTGTTGCAGCTCATGCACCAGCATCTATCCGTCACCACCACCACGCAAGGGCAGTTCCTGTGTGGTCTTTGGTGCGTCAAGACTTCTGGTCATGGCTGTCGCAGTGGCTCGTCAATGGGCTGTCGCTCTGGTCACACTGCTAACTAGCTACATTACGCTGCATAAGACGGGCCAGCTTACTGTGCCTTGTGGCAGTCGGGCCTTATCCAAAGCATCCGCGATTACAGCGCCTAGCAGCTCAGTAGCAATCAGCAATGGAGAAAGTAAATTAAAGGAACAGTATGGGCACGGTCATGCTTCCTATGATATTACTAATGACCAACAACTGAAGACCAACAATTTGTGCAAAATGTTCTGCAACAATCGTAAACGGCAAAGAAGACGTCGGCGTCGACGCCGCCGACGACGCCGCAGGCACAATAACAATGGCAGTAGACAGACGGGAAACAGCAAACTGCAACAATATCAGGATAGCATATTTCAGTTAAGTCAGAGTCACAGTCATAACACATGTCTCTCACTGGAGGCGTTGAAATCAATTAAGCAAGACAATACAGCGGAAGCTATAATACGGACACGCAATACTTCATCGGATATACGTGTAGCCTCCTTGAAGGCTTTCGTTTCGTCATGGCCATCAGCCAATTATAACACAATGCGCCATTTTTCTAAAACCAAACGTAACCGTACGAATCTTGTGTGGCTGCTTATTGGACTCTTTTGGCTGGAGATTAAACTTATCAACTGCAATGCCATTGCTAGTAGCGGTGGCTACGTTTCAAGTCTCGTCACCCAGAAAGGCTGTACTCTGTGCCAGTTTGAGGAGGGAAACTTTTACAGCGATAAGGGTGAGTTCTTCAAACTGCTCATAGTCATACACTTACACTTACATACATCAAGCCGTTATATATATATACCCAAAGTTAAAAAAAAAATCACTTAAATGAAAGTTCTGCATAAGACCTAATTATACATACTCCGATGTGGAAACTGGAAAATATATTGGCGATCAATTTTTCTATCGTACAAGCGCAAGTTCTGAGACTTGGTGAAAGGAAGCTTCTCCGACCTCTTAAAGTATTTATTCTTAACCAGCATCAACAAGTCGATATAGCTGTCCGTCCGACTTTGCGCATAAAATAAAGTTAAATTTATTAGGT
Organism: Drosophila neutralis; assembly: GCA_035044385.1. NCBI lineage: Eukaryota > Metazoa > Arthropoda > Insecta > Diptera > Drosophilidae > Drosophila > Drosophila neutralis. The sequence continues at coordinate 115,255 of JAWNME010000052.1, read as the reverse complement.
AATATTTAGAGTCATTGCAATTTCGACCGGTGCCCTTTCGTAGAGTTCGTAGCGCTCATTTAAATGTATATACATATTTAACACAGTCAATATACAGCATGAATCAATACAACTGTGATACTTACATAACACTTTACAATTGTCACATTTACACAGATAACCCACACACTGATTACAATAATAACAATAACAATAACAAGTACAATAACCACAACAATTACATCTACAAAAAAACTAATCGCAATCATAACAATATTGTGCTCAGCGACCGTGTTCGTTTGGAATCGATAAAACGCCAAATTCTGACAAAACTTGGCCTCACCCACAAACCTAATGTGTCCCATCCGCTACCCAAGCAGTTCATCTGGGAGACGATCTATCGGGCGGATGGTGGTCAAATGGTAACAAATGATGCTTTTGACAGCAGAGCCGGCATTAAAAGTGCTCTTTTAAATGACCGTCAAAAAGGGGTGGGAAGAATATCCGATATTAATGAATTCCATGCACCAAACACGGCTTCTGTGAACACAGAGCAGAATCGCTCAACTAGTCAAAACTTTGCATACTCATTGAGCAGAACCAATAGGAGCACTAACAGCGTCATGAAAAGACACTTTCTAAGAAATCGAACAGCTGGAAGGGCTAGATATCATTTGGAAAAGTATTCAAATAAACACAGAAATAGCAAAAACACAAACACCTGGGAGAGGCACGGTCAACTACAAACAGGAACGATTGCTAATAAGAGCCCACAACCACGCTCACGAGTAGACGACAACACACCTTTGCGAGCTTCTAAAAAACAAGTGGCAAATAATGTTTTCAACAGAAATACCAAGTCGACTGCGTACAGTAAATCAACATATCTGATAGATATAAATCGTAGTAGTGATAGTGATAGCACCAATAACGACATAGGCGGCGGCTTTGAACACAATGATCATGTTTATTTTAACGATTACAGCGTCCTAATACAAAATAAAGACCAAAAGCACAATAGCGGCACAAAAATTCTACTCAAAAGTCCACATGAAGACGAAGAAAGATTAGTACACGATAGTATGACCAGAGAAGATCGGGATGGTGTTGGTTTTGAACGCGAAGATTTTTTTGGGAGCACGCAAGAGATAATTACTTTTGCAGAGGAGGGTAAGTACAACAAACGTTTAAACCTATTTCCACCACCTGTATTCCTGTATAAATGAGTTAGGTAAATGTTTAACATCATTTGTAATATTCGCCGTATCTGAAAAAGAAAGGATTTTGAATTACAACCAATAATTCCATCTAGCTCTTATATACTTTTGTGCAACTACAAAGTACCCGTTCTACCCATGTTCTGAGCAATTCACTTTCAATGAATGTATATTTTAGTGAGCCGATGTAAAAACGTGTAAAATAAGTAAGTGACGTGTAAGTGTACGTGTGCACGCAGACCAAAAACATACGTGGGATTGCTACTTCCACTCTGCCACTCTGCCACTCTGCCACTCTGGCTGTGTCTGTGTCGATGTCTGCTTATGCGACTGCTTGACTGGCAGACTGAGTGTCTGGTATTGTTTGTAACATTGTACTACAAACCAGGAAAACAATACCAAGAGTTTACGTTCCTAATAGGGTTTGTATTAGCAAAGCAAGCTATACATTTGTACTCACATATGTATTTGTATACTCTGATCCCGACAAAAACAGAGTATATCTGTTTTGATCCCCTCCACGCACAGAAGGGTATTTTCACACTTTACAAGCTGTTATTGCATACGACTGCAACACTCTAACTTTTCTCCATGTATTCATTGAATTTATTTATGTATGGATTCGCAGAGAGCGGACAGACTCGCAAATAATACGTCTATAGTAAACAGTTCAGTGCTAGAAGGTGGAAAAATGATGGAGAGGTGTCGTTGGTGGTATGGTGGTATGGTGTTATGGTGGTATAATTGTACATAGGCATGTCTGCTTGTACATACATAGGCAGACACCTTAAGATGGCCGGGAAACGGCTGCAAGTGCAATGCTGATTTCACTCCTCAACAGAGACACCTGCAGGCTCAAGTATCTGAAGACTAACAACCATGCAGTCAACTCGTAGAAACAACTTACAAACCACTGTGCATACACCTACAAAGTAGCATACATATTTATATACTCGTATTTGTCTGGCCGGCGGGACTACACGACCCCCGACTACATACATATGCGTGGAAATACTGTGTTGTCGTCTGAGGGTTTATTGCAGACTGCTAATGTGCGGTGAAGTACTTTCACTATTGTCTGAGGTGTGAAACAAGAACATCAGACAGAGTAAACAATTAAAAATGCAAAACGAAAAAAATAACGAAAGTACCCTTACAGGTATTTAGCTTTTGTAGCATAAGACTGCTTTTTATACCCTGAACCCATTGAAACCGGGTGAAAAGGGTATGCTGAAATCGCGCAAGAGTATGTAACAGGCAGAACAAATTATCACCGCCCCTTTCAAGTATATATTAGAACTGAACGCGATTGTACATAATACAAATATATGTTCAAAAAACATAATTTGATTTAATTTGATCAATAATCCCTATGGCATATGTATATCATAATGTTAACAATATCTTAATATATCTTTAGGGTCACAATATCGCGAGTACCGAATAGTTGAGTTTGCTCCTCAAAAATCACGTGTTCCCAACCAAAAACTATCCATAAGAAGTGCGCAAATGCATATTCGTATCGAGAAACAGCATAATGAGTGGGATGCAGCAGCTGAAGTTAATCTTGAAGTACAACATTCAATAAAGAGTAAGCGGAAAAGCCACGCAAACGTACCCAGGCAAAGGATTAAGATTTGGGTATTTCGAATGACGGAAGGAATTAATATAACTGAAAAGGTAATTTTCTTACGATGACAGAGTTAATAATATTTTAATTTCTTATACGCATTGACAGGCTATAGATCAGGCTTTCTTATTTCGGGCCTCTTTTGAAGTAGACACAGATCACCTGGGTTGGCAAAAGTTTGACTTGACCGAAACAATCCGCGAGTGGTACAGCGATACCAGTGGAAAAAACCTACGTCTACTGATAGACTGCACTGGATGTGGTAGCCAATATTCACTGCATCTATTTCAATGGTCGGCAACAAAAGTGCATTCAAAGGTGAAGACCGCTTCGACTCACGTAAATCCGAATCGACCATTTCTTGTACTTCATACCGAATCAACAAGGCCAAGGCGTGTAAGAAGACGGGCGGTGGATTGTGGTGGTGCACTAAGTGGACAATGCTGCAAGGAATCGTTTTACGTATCGTTTAAGGCGCTCGGTTGGGATGATTGGATCATTGCACCCAGAGGATACTTTGCAAATTACTGTAGAGGAGAGTGTTCCGGCCCATTTCGAACTCCAGATACATTTCAAACATTTCACGCGCACTTTATAGAGGAGTATCGTAAAATGGGCCTGCTGAATGGAATGCGACCTTGCTGTGCTCCAGTCAAATTTTCGAGCATGTCTTTAATCTACTATGGTGATGACGGTATTATTAAACGTGACTTACCAAAAATGGTTGTTGATGAATGCGGATGCCCATAATGTAAGTGACATTTTCTTAACTTTACTTACTTACCTACTTACACACCAAAAACACAGTATCAAATCTTATGGTATTCAAGGAAAACAGAATAAATTTGGACTGTGAGTAAAAGTAGTCTTGTCCAGATAATTCTCAATTATCCCTATTCCCTATCGTGTGTGACAGCTTGAGCGTGACGAGATCGACTAGTCTGTTAACACCAATCATGAATATACCAAGAATATAGTCTGAGATGCCTCCTTCTTTTATCCATCTATAACTCAAAAGTACTGTATCAAAGAATGTCGTTCACATATAGATGGAAGGAAAGAACAAATTGAGTAGAGTAACACGTAAATTGTATAAAACAAATAGCATTTAGCATTTTAGCACAAAGTATGTATTAAATTAGTTCAAAACACTGGTAAATAATGACAAATAACCTTAAGTAATCAAGTATTTTTCTCCTTCTTACAGCATTCACTACATCTGGAAAGAGAAGAAGGATACTGGAGTTACCACACTAAACTGTTTTCCGTCCGTTGAAACTTTAAGATAATAAATTTTCACTTTCAAAATGGGCTACTCCAAATGACGTGCATAAGTGCTAGTTTGCTGCACAGATGTGTACATGAATCTATATTCACAACAATCGGCCAACAAATAAGGAGCCAATTAAAATTAATTTCGAAAAAAGTCACTTAAGTGCTTATTTTAGCATTCGCCTTAGTATGGAAATTATTAAACATATATTGGCGCGATTTGCGATTTACTTTAAATAAAATTGAAAATTTGAATGTGAGTAAAGGCCGGTATTTATTGTGTGTACGTATTTAACGATTTATATATGATTAACGTTTACAAAAGTGCCTACATCAGCGAAAACAATACTAAAATTAATATCTAAATATTAAACGAATGCTAACAACAATTAGAAATAGCAATACAACAGAAGTGTCTTTGTCAAATACTTAAACCGAGTACTCATAGGCGACAACTAGTATAAAGCTGTGCTGTAGCGTAGCCAGATTGTCAGATAGGGTTTCATATTTGTCTATTCCAAAATGGATTTCTCAGATTTCAAGTAAATCTATAATTTATTGACATATTTCTGTTATAATTACCTATTTATTGTATGTATGTGTATGGCATATATTATTAGCAACTACCACAGAACAGATATGTCCGTGATTTCCGTCGAACTGCTTCAATCGTTGTTTAACATTTTTATTTTTTAATATCATTCTATTAATTCGCCTCTTAAATGCGTCTGCATTGGTTATCTTTATTTTTTCAACATTCTTTAAATTGTGAACAAAAATTTGTCCGAATTTTTTGGAATAGGCACGATCGATTCGGTTAGCCGGATGATTAAATCTATTATAGTTAGAATAAAGGTATTTGTATCCAATAAATGTTTCATTCCGAGCCGATTTTTGATAAGTAACGCTAAGCTGTATAATTAACTTAATTCGAAAGAAGTAAAACTTTCAGCCAATTGAATATTAACCTGCATGTACTTACATTAATATACATATGTACATTATCGCTAGTATATATGTACATATGTCTATGAATAAGAGGCACAGCTAGCTACACGCGAAGAAGTCTCTTCCACGTTATTACATAAGCCATTTTTACTAACAGGAAAGCGTGTGATTGTTTCTAAGCATGATGTTGTACATTTACACTTACTACGGAATGACACAAGTCCACACACACACACACACATGGTTCTTTTAGTACTCGCACAGTTCAATATATTTACATACTTACATTCATATATTTAGAAAAAGAAAACACAAAAAAACAAATTTAAATTTCCTGTTGCTCACGGCCAACCCGTTAAACAAACATAAATATTTATAATTTGTTAATTTTTAACCAACAATAAAACCATATTTTTAAGCTTTAAATTACATTTGTATTATATTAAAAAATGAATGCGTGAAATAGCACAAACATACAAATATATTTCCAGCAGGTAGGTATGGGGCAGTCTCCCAGCCAGAGTTCATGCAAATAATGGTTTTCTTCTATGAACCATTTCGTTGGTCTTGATGCTACATTGTTTTTACCCATTTTTTCAAAATATACAATTCATTATGTACTTTTTTGAACAACTTATAAGCGACTTTCCTACGAACTGTAATTTTTTCTGTCAGGTATTAACAGCGGGAATTTGTGCGCTTATCGAGCCGCGTTTTGCTTTCAAGCAACTTTTATTTAAAGATTAAAGTTTCTTATCAGGCATTAACTGCAATTAATACAGAAACAGAGAATACATATTAATACATAGTGACTATACAGAATTGACCAGGGTTTGGGCGAAGCCGGGACACACCTAAAGTTTGTTTTTTTTTGTATTCAAGATTGTGCCTTTCAATCAGTATATAACTCTATCGTAGCAGACCTCCTATTATTTCTGTGTACATAGAACTGCCTGCCGTCCTCAACGATGCTTACTGTTAATCTCTCTTCCAATTTAAATTCAACAAAGAGAGAAGAGAACAGCTTTTTTAGATACGCCGAACATCCCTTACCCTTACATACAGGAGTACAACTGCTTACATCTAACTTTCAATAAATCGACATATTGGTTAATTGATTTATTGGAGCTGTACAAAATAATGTTCCAGCTTGGATGATTTGATGTTTCAGCCTCTTTCAATGGTCAACGCATGTCCACAACCATCATTATCAGTTCATAACAGAGTATTCAGCAATCGGTGCTGCCCCACTACAACGTTATCATTTGTCTTTATGTACCCAAACACATGTGTCTACATACAAATACAGTGCTGATAGAGAGACTGAGCTGGGGTCGAATGCGTTAAATCGCCTTCTGATAATACAAAATATTGTGCAGCACCAGCACCCTTCGATGTTCAAATTGATATTTCTATGTATGAGAGGAACCTGACCGCGTGAGAGCTCAGTCTTCCCGTGGGTGCACGCTCATCATAAATATCGCTACTTACAAATATACACATTTAGTTTTGTGTGTATGCAGACAACACACAATACACAAGTACACATACTTATATATAGAGATGTACTATGTATTCACATACACACACATATTTCTCCGCACAGGCTAGGCGATGTATTTAAGTTGTGTTCTAGTGGAAAATACGGCTTAATTCGAAGTCAGCTGTCGTCGGATCCATATCGAGTCGGTGACGTTTGTGTGTGTTTCTATGAGCACAATTCAGTGAAAGGAATTGTAGTGAAATTATTTGTGACAAAAAGGTATATCAGTCAAATTTACTATCCTTCATTCGTGCACAAGAAGCCAGTAAGAAATAAGTCATTATATGAATTTGCATATGGAAAGGGATGAAGTGATGTGTACCTTGCGACTATCACTGGCAGACATAAATACATAAATACAAAAAAGAAGTGAAATACAAAATACATATGTTCGAAATAAGCCTGATTATTAGTGGAAAACTGAAATGCAAATTAATTCACATTAGGTTGTGTCTGACAAGTATATTTTTCTAATGGTGTATAATGATCGTTTAATTTTCTGCAGGCTATCCCAAAGGGGGCCGCTATAGTGCAAATGATGGCTAGTCCTAGTCATTTGGGAGGATTTCTGATATATCTGCTTGTGGTGGCTGCAACAAATGCCGGTAAGTAAATATATATCCAAATACATATAAATATAAGTGCGTGTTACAATGCAACTGTGAGTTAAGACTGCCACATATATAGTGTTGAGCATATTATTCGATATTTAATAACAATTCCCTTGAGATGTGATCGACTTTATTCGAAAAATCGTCTCTTGAGCGAAAATATATTGCTAACGTTGTGTTTTCAAAAATGAAATAAATATTTAATAGGCCTCAATTTGAATTGCCTTACAAACATGCAAGTTATAAGCATGCTCAAGTCAGTGCTAAGGAACTTATGTAACGCGTAGAGTAAGATACATAAACATGTGTGCTACTCAGCACATAAAATACAAATACATGCATCAAAAAGTAACTACTCTGCAGACTTACGGGCTCGAATACATATGTACAATTTAAAAATTATTGATAATAATGAGTGCCTGTGAGCATTGTACGCGTTTTATTGAAACTAATTGAGTTACCCGTTGCTTGCATTAAAAAAAAATGATTTTGAAGTTGGTTAGCATCCGCTGTGCTGGAAGTGTGCACGGCAAAAGTATAGTACTCAAAAAAACAATGTTTGAATGTTTGTGAACTTTTGTGGAAACTTCCAAAACTTGACACGACACAACTATTAAAACTTTAGCCCGTATGTGTTATTTATTCTCTATTTTATTCCTTCACAGTTCATTTCATTTTATTAATTTTTTTTCTTTACAGATAGCTGCAACAAGGGATGCCCCCGTTGTAAGTTCAGTTTAAATGTAAACCGATTTGGGCATTGTTTGACGACCTAAAACCACAAAGAGCATACACATTTTCTTAAATAGTAGCCTTCTTTGAAAATGTTTATTTTTAAGTTTGCCAAATTTTCTTACGAAACTATTTGGGCAAACTAATCTAAGACCGAAAGTCAAATAAATTTACCAAACAGTTCATTTTTTCTAGCTTGATCTACCTATTGTAGTCAATAAATTCTTAGACATAGTCAAGAAAGTTTACTAAACGAGAAAGTGGTTATGCTAATTTATGGGGTTGCGATGTTAAACTATGTGAAATAACTATTCTCTGGACAATAGACAATTTTTTAAAATACTATTTTCTATAGCTGACAATGGCCTTCTAAGATTTACGCCTGGAAACTTCTACGAGTACGCTTTTGACAGTATCTTAACGATTGGATTAAATTCGGGCGTCGTTAGTGAGGCTGATGACTCCAGCCTCAAAGTAACTGGCTCTGCTAAAATCTTTGCGAATGGTAACTGTGGCTATACACTACAAGTCGGCGCTGTTAAAGTCATTAATACAAAGGAGTCGGTTGAAAGAAAGATAGTGAACAATATCCAAAAACCTGTGCACTTCACTTTGGTCAATGGGCAATTGCAATCACAGATTTGCACCGACGACAGCGATTCAGCATACTCACTAAATATTAAGCGCGCCATAATTTCACTATTGCAATCAGAAACAGGATCCGATGTTGCAAGCGAAGTTGATGTATACGGTCTGTGTCCGACACATACCTCATCATCAAAGTCGGGCAACGCAGAGACTGTCACAAAAGTGCGCAACCTGAACAACTGCGCCCATCGTGAACAAATTAGCGGCGGTCTGCTGTCTGGTGTCGTTAATGAAAAGGCTGGTGTCACATCCAGCTCACTCTTCCAGTCCGACTACAGCAAGGAATCGAAGATTGAACAAGGCATTGTTGAAAATGTGCATCTTGTGGAAACGTATAAGTTCGCAGGCATTGCAAAGGGTAACTCTGATGTAACTGCCAAGGTGGTTACAACACTTAAACTTAAAAATCCTGGTGGCACTTCAGGTAGATCGCCTTCAACTGGATCCCATGCAAGTAGCATCATTTTTCAGAAGTCTGAAACTTACCCATCAAAGAATATTGCAGCCCTAAAAGTAGCACTCTCAGATCTTGTAGACTTAACAAGCGATTATGTTAAAAAGGATAGCGCAAAGAAATTTGTTGAGCTTATACGCCTATTACGCCACTCAGACACTGACACTTTGCAAGAACTTTCCACATTCCCACATCCAAACAAGGTGCTGGCTCGCAAGGTTTACCTGGATGCACTATTTCGCACGAATACAGCTGAAGCGGCTAAAGCAATTCTAAAGCAACTTAACAAATTTGATGAGAAGGAAAAAATTATTGCAATATTGTCGCTCAATTTGATTGAGACAGTTGACAAAGAAACGCTAACCCTAGCGGCTGCCCAACTTTCTCCGAATGTGCCGAAAGAGACTTATCTGGCTGTTGGGAACCTTGTGAGCAAATATTGTGCCAAAAATGGTTGTCAAGTCAGTGATATTGATTCCATTTCCAAAAAGTTTATTGATGGCCTTAAGCACTGTAAGCCCAATACTAAGAAGGACGAGGAGCGTATTGTGTACATCCTGAAGGGCATTGGCAATGCAGAAAATTTGGCCAATAATGTAGCCAATGCATTGAGCGAATGCGCCTCTCCCGGTCGATCTAATCGCATACGTGTGGCAGCCTTGCAAGCTTTCTCAGCAATTAGTTGCAATGAAGCATTAAGAACTAAATCACTGGACTTACTAAAAGATGGCAATGAAGACTCTGAGCTACGCATTGAGGCATACCTTGCAGCCATTAACTGTCCAACTGCAGAATTAGCCAACCAAATTTCGGAAATTGTCAACTCAGAGAATGTGTATCAAGTAGGTGGCTTTATTAAGTCTAATCTGAGGGCGATACGAGACTCAACAGACGCGACTCGTCTTCAACAGAAGTACTATTTGGGCAATATTCGAGTAACAAAGCATTTCCCGAAAGACTATAGGCGTTATAGTTTCAACAACGAATTCTCTTATAAGCTCGATACTATGGGCATCAGTGCTAGCTCAGATTATAAGCTGATATATTCGCAGCATGGATTCTTACCACGTTCGGCACGTCTAAATGTAACTACTGAAATGTTTGGTACCAATTTCAATGTGTTCGAGGCAAGCGTACGCCAAGAAAATTTGGAAAATCTCCTTGAATATTATGTTGGACCCAATGGATTGATTAACAAGGATTTCGAAGAGATTGTGAAGCTCATTGAAGTTGGCAACAGTGCTGGTCGAGGTAGGCGCTCTATTGCCGATGATGCCGCCAAAACTGCCAAGAAATACAAAACCTATGGAAGCAAAAATGTACAAGACGTCAACTTAGATCTATCTCTGAAACTGTTTGGCTCCGAGATGGCCTTTTTAAGTCTGGGGGACAACATTCCGAGCACTTTGGACGACGTTATAAAGCACTTTTCCGAAGCATTTGACAAGGTAAAAAAAGAATTGTCCTCATTCGAAAAGCAGTTCGCCTGCCATCAGCTTTTCCTTGATTCTGAGTTTACGTATCCCACTGGTATTGGTGTTCCACTAGAATTTGCTGCCCAGGGCTTTGCTGCTAACAAAATCGACTTCGCTGTTAACGTCGATGTCAATTCCATACTGGAACAGAATTGGCAAAGAGCCAAATACCGTTTGAAATTCGTGCCAAGCATCGATGTAAATGTCAATATTCAGCTTGGCTTTAACGCCCAAGTTCTATCCACTGGACTTCGAGTTGTATCAAGCGCACATTCAGCAACTGGAAGTGATGTGTCCATTTCGCTGATTAACGATGGAGATGGCTTTAATGTCGACGTTGATCTACCGCGTGAAAAGATTGAGCTCATTGATGTTCAAGTTAACACCGAATTTTTCGTTGCGGAACAGGACAAGCCTCTAAAATCAGTTCCTCTAAAGAGCGCAAAAAAACAAAAAAGTTCAACACCAAGCGAATTGTGTTTTAATCAACTAGAAATTGTTGGCTTAAATGTGTGCGTAGTAAGCTCAACCAGTCTCAGTGATATTAACGCAGGCAATACCAATAAAGGACATGCCTTAACTGATGACGTTCATCTTTCACGCCCATTTGCATTCGCCATCTACGTGACAACAGAACGAAAATTTAACTTCAAGGGAAAACACTCAAATCTTGAATCTGGCAGCCAGCAGTGGAAACTAGAGTATAGTACGCCAGGTTCCAAGGTTTCTCATGACACCAGCGTAGCTTTTGAACTCGGTACCAAGCCACGCACGTATGGCCGCCTTTCTCTTGATAATCCCCAGTTTCATCTCGGCCTAGAAGCTGGTATAACCAATGACAATCATGAACTTGTCATTTACGGTCAATATGAACAGGACAAAAATATCAAAAAAAGCAAAATTGGATTTACTAAGAATGGTAATGAGTATAAGCCGGTTATTGAAATTCAAGATAAAAACGGTGTAAAAAATAATATTAACGGCTACCATGTTGATGGTAAGATAGTCGTTCAGAAAAGCGGAGAGCAAGCACGTTATAACTTTCAAAATTTCCAATTACTAAGTCCTAATAACGAACATATTGCAATCAATGGTTGGGCCGACGTCGGACCATCTTCACTCAACGCTGAGCTTCGCATTGCACCCAATCAACAATCATATCTCGTGAAAAGCAACTTCAAACTTGACAATGGTCAGTATGCTCTCGGTTTCTTTGTGAATGACGAAAAATCACCAGAGAATGTTTATGGTAGCTCGGCCCAACTGTCAATTGGCGACAAAGCTTATGAGCTGAAATTGACTGGCAAGGCTGTTTCCTGGGCTATCAATGGTGAAACACAGTTTGAGTATGTTAATTCAGAGAATTCGAATGAGTTGCGCTCCGGAAAATTTGCACAGAATGTTAAAATTGAACATAAGAATAAGCCCGTTGGCTCTGTGAAAGTAATTTCCACATTCGATGTAAACAAGTTCCAATTTGATGCGGAAGCAGTACGAGATCAGAAGATAGCTTCTGTTAATGTTAAGTATCAATCCCACCAGCGATCTGTTCACGACTACGAATTGTCGGCTCAAGCTAAACTTAACAAGCATTCTATTGATGTTGTCTCCAAGTGCGATTTTACCAGAAATATTTATGTTGTAGATAACAGCATTACAACAAGTTGGGGCTCTTCAATTACAGCCAAGGGAGAGTTGGGACAACGATACTCTCCACAGGATGTGCACATCGATCTACAAGGCACTGCTCAGTTTGGCGGCAAGAAGCAACCGCAAGCCATTCAATGGATTCTTAAGGTTCTGGGCACTCCAGAGAAAACCAATAGCGAATTCCGAATCAGCAGAGACAATTCTGAGCTGGCCAAGCTGACCAGTGAATCGCAACATCCGCAAGACAAAATTGCAGCCGCTAAGGTTAATCTGATCGTCAAAAATTTGCTAACTGCGAAAGGCGATTTTAAAATAGCTAAAAATGGTAAGGGTGAAATTAAGGCAACTATTGACAGTCAAAAAACTGAACAAAAGCATAAGATCGAAATTGAATCTAAATTTCATGTGCAGGCCCCGAAATATGATTTTGATACTAGTATTATATTCGATGGCGATAAGAAGCTACATTTCAAAACGGAAAACAGTCTTGACAAAGTCAAATTTTCTACCAAAAACATTGTCGAGTCTAACGACAAAAAGATTTCTTTTGATGCCAGCGGTAGCGTGAAAGGGGAGTGGCGTACAAACGGCGATATTCAGGGAACTTTTACATTGACAACTCCAGACGGTCGCATTGTCGACGGTAGCATCAATCGACGTGTTACGACCAACGTCAAGACATCCATAACTCAAGGCACAGCAGATGTCCAAATTAATGACCAAGAACCAGGTTCCGGTAGAAAGCGATCACTTGCGGTCAAGGGTAAGCTGGACCGTATGAATATTAAAACGAAAGAGTTTATTGCAAACACTCAATGGGTTTTCACAGCCTTTAATGGACAAAAATCCGAATTAAGCTATAATGTGAAACATCAACTGAAGGGTCAAAATAAAGCCCTCGATTTCAGTGTGTCCGGGCATGGTGACTATTTTACAAAGCCTATCGAGGTTTCTGTTTTGATTGATGAGTATAGTGCCCAACATGCGATTGCACACATTACTGGCAAATATGGTGACATTTCAGCCGACCTGAATGGTAAATACAATATAGGGCAGATCACCGTGCCTGCAACGTATGAGGTTCAAGGTCACCTGCAAGTACCCGACTCCAAATTTAAGAACTGGGAGATAAACAGCCATGGCAAATTATTAAGATCAGCGGACATCAATGGTGCTCACAATCTAGAATTTGTCTTTGATACAAAATCTGGAGATGGGCAATTCACACGAATCAACACTATTTGGAAAGGCAGCTCTCAGCAGGGCACTTATACCTTTGATGCCCAAAATAATAATCTGGACAATGCTCTAAAATTCGAGGGAAGCTACCAGCGACAACAATCCGGCAGTTTTAGGGAAGGGGATGCTAGTGGTAAGCAAAACTATGGAATATTTGCTCAATACGGCGACAAATACATTAAGACCAATGCGGATATAAGCTATGGAGAGGCCAACACAGACACAATACACTACACATTGGACTCTAGCTACGAGGCTGCCAAGGACGTCACTGTCGATATACGCAACCAGAAGATTGACGAAGGAAGTCATATATTTAGCGCCAAGGTTAAACAAGGAGACAAGACCTATGGTTTGGACACTAAGCTATTTGGTTCAACGCATAAAAAAGGTTTCGATTTGCGAGCTACTCTTCCATCAAATCAACCCATTGTTGTAGTGGCAGTTTTTGAAGTCTTAGGCGACCGTAAGGCTAAACTGACTCTAGATATAGACAATCTGATCGATTTAGATTTTAAATTAAACACGGAGGCATCATATACTAACATTGATGATTTTTACGTCATTGGAAATTGGAACTCAAAAAAATTGCACCTAGATAGTTACTCCTTGGATGCAAGAGCTCAGGGCAAAAACATCAAGATTAATCTCAAGAGTGGACAGACAGTGGTCTTCTTATGCACTGCTACATACGCCTTGAAAAAAGAGCAAAACAAGGCGATCATCGAGGGCCAAGGTCAAGTGCAGTACCTTGGTAAGCCGCACACTGGCAGTTTCAAGCTCACCCGTCAACACTTCGACCTTGCCACAGAAAAGGAAGTTGGCTTTGCCTACACCTTCAATGGTAACTTCGGACCCAAGAATGGCGTTTCCACGCTTAAGATAACCAACAAGGAATTCAACACTAAACTTTCTATATGTGAAGAAAAGAAGCAATGTTCTAATATACAGGTACAGTCTTCCATTAATGTAGACGAACAGCAATTGGACTCTGTGCAGCATGATGTTCTTATACTAGTTGATCTAAGGGAACTTGGGTATCCCTATGAGTTACAGCTAAAATCTAAGAACAATCGTCAGGGTTTCAAAAACCAATACAATCTGGATGGCCATATTCTTTCCGGCAATAACCTCAAATATCAGCTCACTGCCAATGTAATGCCAACTGCCTCAACCATTAAACTGACACTGCCAAAACGCCAAATACTATTTGAGTCTACCCAGCAGTTACCTACCGATGGTAAGCTCTTTGGGCACTATGAACAGTCAGCTGCCTTCTATATCGACAAGCTGCAGCGCCCGAATGATGTAGCACGCGTTTCGGCAGTTCTAGACATTTCAGGTGTTGAACAAGTTGCTCTTAACGCCCTGGCCCATTTCAAGGTTGAACATCCAACAATACGACCGCTGAGCATTAGCGCCAAGGTTGACGCGCACAGAGAGCAGCGAATTCTCAACACCGAAATTGTATTTGACACATTCAGATCGCCAGAGCAGAAGGTGATTGCAACTAGTCAAATACGCTCCACTAAAGCACTATCCGGTTTCAATATTACATCCAATCAACAAATTCGATCCTCAGGATTACAATTTCAATATGATTTGAACATGCACTCAGCGCTGAACCTAGAGACAAGAGATTTTAGTGCCGGTACAGAGCTGCAAAGCAGTACAAGTGATCTTAAGTTTGATGCTCATGTCTATGGTAACAAAGATCGAGTAGAAATTTCAGTCAACGCCTTGAACGAGAAAATACTTTATGTAACTGGCGACTTTGACTGGCAAAAGCGTGCTGCAAAGATCAATTCGAAACTTCAAGTGTTTGGTCGAAAGCCTGTGGAAGTTAATGGCGAAATGCAATCAACCTGGGCCAAGGTCACACTAAGGCGACAAAATCTTATCGATGTTAATGCTGAGGTGAGACTAGGCAAAGAAATCAAGTTTGACGTTGTCGGCTCGGGTAAACCTATATTTAATGGACGCATAGCTCTAGATCCAGCTAACTTTTTACAAACTACCTACAAAAGCAATGACGATGATGTTTCAGCATATTTGGTAAGATAACTATATATACTGATCCATCAACAATACACTGATTTTATTCTATATTTACTCCAGACCTCAGTTGAAACGGAAATAAAAAAAGATACTGATGCAGTCACCGAAAATGTAAAAAAACGTTTTGAAAATCTTCGACAAGGATTTGATGAAAGGCTCAAATTGGTCTCTGAAAGCACCCCCGATTTCTCAAAACTTAAGAACAACTACGGGGATCATATGAATACAATAATTAAAGAGCTTGAAAGCGATCCGTCGTTAGCACCCATTATCGATGCCATGTAAGTGGAAACAAACATGTACAAAAGTAAAATAAATTCAGTTGTCGGCGCTCCAATAGGAACAGATAATGTATCCTTGCAGACATATGATAGGGGTATAATATGGCTCCGATATTAACAATCTGTCTATTTTTCAAACTTATTATGAAATTTAGATGGATGCAGTTGGACTGGTCTGCAGGGGTATATAATGTTTTGCGTGACAGCTGTTATTTTTTGCTGTATATAAAATATTTTTGTTATAAATTCTAAATGTTAAAATTCATTAAATATCTTAAATTATAGACGAACTCTCTATGAGAAGATCAACAAAGTGATAATCGAAATAACAAAGACCACATCAGAAACTTATGAGAAATTGCACAAGTCATTTATCGAACTTCAGGAAAAGTTGAATGATCTGTGGAAAAACTCATTACTCAAAGCATTGGAGCAGTTCGTTGTATCTATCACTAAGCTGGTTGGACAAATTCGCATTGAGATTATCAATGTTTACACAATGGCATTCAAAGAAGTGATTGCTTCTCTCGAGAAATATGGACCTGCATTGAAGAACTATGCAAAAGCTATAAATGAATCACTTAAGCCGTTCCAAGAAGTAGCACAAGACGTTATTAATGTAATAATACATGCCGTTGAAGAACTAAGTGGCGAGATTAAAGAATATATAGCTAAGTTGCCAACATTCGAAAGTATTCGCAATGAGCTTATAACAAAACTAGAACAATTTAAAGTTATTGAAAGAACTTTAGAGCTCGTGAACAATATATTTGAGCAATTAAACCTTTTGCCGCAGACCCCGGAATCTGCGGAGTTCCTGCAAAAATTGAATGAATATCTCCAAGCCAAACTTAAAAATCAGCCGCTCGACAATGAAAAGTGGCTAGATGAGCTGTCAAAATTATTCGCCAAGGCCGCGCGTTCCATTTGGGAATCAATCAGGAGTAATACGGCAGTCAGCAGTCTCCCAGCTACCGGCTTGCAAACTACGTTTGGTTTCTGGCCCCATTCAGTTGATGCGTTTGCCAAGTTGCCAGCTCTGCTTTCATTTAGATCCAGCGTCATCAATTTTCTGTTAAATGAGAAATGGGATCGTATTTTCAACAAACACTTTTTCTCTTCTTGGCTATTCTTCCAAGACTTTGAGTTGCATGGTCACATTATTGATGGCCAACACATATTCACATTTGACGGACAGAACTATGCCTACCCGGGTAATTGCAAATATATACTTGCTCAGGATAGCGTAGATAACAACTTCACTGTGATCGCTCAGCTTAATAACGGCAAGTTAAAAGGAATTACACTTGTTGATCAAAAGGGAAATTACATGGAAGTCAGCGATACTACTGCTCTTAAGGTAAACGGAAAACCCGTAGAGTATCCGCAACATCTGCCAGGCATTCATGCATGGCGTCGCTTCTACACAGTGCATTTACATTCTGAATATGGAGTGACCATAGTTTGTACCACAGACCTTAAGGTCTGTCATGTGAATGTAAACGGATTTTACACGAGCAAAACTCGTGGCCTCCTAGGTAATGGTAACGCCGAACCCTACGATGATTACTTGCTTATCGATGGAACTCTCGCCCCCAACTCCGCGGCTTTGGGCAACGAATATGGTGTGGGCAAGTGCAGTCCTGTGGCATTCGATAAAACTCAATTGGATAGCCCTGCACGCAATGACATATGTAGCGATGTCTTTGGCAACGAATCACCATTGGCTCTTAATTATTTGGCATTGGACTCCAAGCCATATCGGCAAGCATGCGACTTTGCCGCGCTACATGTCCCTGATAAAGATAAGGAGGCAGTGGCATGCACCTTTGCCTTGGCGTACGGCTCAGCACTAAAGCTACAGAACAAATGGGTATTACTACCAACTCGTTGCCTTAAGTGTGCTGGAGCAGCTGGTCAGCGTGAGTTCGGCGAAGAGTTCACGGTAAAGATACCGACGAACAAGGCAGACGTGGTCTTTGTTGTTGACGTCAATGTAAACCCCGTTGTTATGGCCAACCTTATAGCGCCTGCAATAACCGAGATCCGCGAATCACTTAAAGTTCGTGGATTCACCGATGTCCAAGTTGGTGTCGTTGCGTTTGATGAAACAAAGAAATATCCAGCCCTGTTAACGAGCGACAATGGTAAAATTAACTATAAGGGAAACGTAGCCAATGTTCAACTTAACGGTCCAAAGCACTTCTGCGAAAACTGTGTTGAGCAAATCGTTACTGACAAGCGAATATTAGATATTTACAATATACTCAAGGCTTTGATAAAGACGATTGTTCCTGAATCTGATGAAAAGGCATTTAATTTGGTTCTTGATTTCCCATTCCGTGCCGCTGCAGCTAAAAGCATTATTGTCGTTCGCAGTAACTCGCTGGATTATAATAATTGGGTAAGTTCATTTCATGTATATACGAATTTGAATTTACTTTACTTTATCGATTTCTACAGCTAAAGTTCGTCCGTATGCAAATAGCGGGAACTGTTTCTAAGTTCGATGGCGCACTTCTGCACTTAATAGCGCCCATAAAAGGACTAGCATTGGAGGGTGTGCCAGCTGAAAAGCTAGTTGGTAAGAATTCGAAAGAAAACTATACAAACTCACATTTAATACATATGCGCACACTCGTCTTAAATTCAGGTTTTAATGCTCGACTGGTCGCCACCTTAGATGGAAAGGATAACAAGAAGCGCGCGAAATTGCAATTCGAAAACGACATGGGCATTGATTTAGTTCTCAACAATGGCGGTTGGGCATTCGACACCCAGAACTTCAATAAGCTGAAACCCGCAGATCAAAAGAAAGCCCTCAATCAGGTCACATCATCCATTGCCGACACACTTTTTAAAACCGAAACGGTCAGTGATTGCCGATGTCTACCAGTGCATGGATTACATGGTCAGCACAAGTGCGCAATTAAGTCGACGAGCTTTGTGCCAAATAAAAAACCGAAGTCCACATGAAACCCAACTCCATTTCTTCATATAAAATTATATAATATTAATTTTTAAATGAAGTTTTGACCAAATGTTTAGATTGTAGACCTATAATTCAGATAAGTTATTAAAACAGTTTGTGTCTAAAAATTAAAATATTAAAGCACGGAAGCCTTATTAAAACGAAAAAAAATATATAAATATATGTAGTTATCAATTTATAATCGTTCCTTTTACTGTTTATTGCGTGTCGAACCGTAATCGATAGTTGCACTTGTGCGAAAGTCTCGACACCATCGAGCATCGGTCACATAACATCGATACTATCGATACTATCGATAGTAGGTCGCTAGCTCTCAGTTATTGTTGTGTATTTGTTAATCAATTGCCAGCTGCAAAAAATTATAAATTACCTGTGTTATGGATATGAAACAATCAAGTAGTTTTACAAAAGTCTATTCTTTATTGGTAAAGTTCAAGTTTTGCAAAGAAATGTTAAGCCCAATAGAAATTGCACAAAAAGGGTAATTTGTGTTGGATAGAAAAACCTTTTGTGTTTATTTCCATATTAATATTTCAAAACGACAAAAAGTAATTACACTCCAAAAAATAACAGAAATACGCCCACTTCTGGTTAATTTGTTGTACTTTTTACAGTTTTAAGTCATAAGGCACCAAACTACACCTTTAACTTACACTGATTAATCGAGGAATGTACACAATGGAATCCTCAGATGAGCAACTAAGGCAATTAACATCATTAAATATTAGGAACGACGATAGATGTGTACGAACCGGAAAAGTGGCAGCTCTGGTAGACAACTTGCAACAAAAAGCAAGTGCTGCATTAAGTGATGTACACAACAGGGCGAAAGCGGCACCATCCATTCCACCTAAGCCATTAAAAAAAACAATTGAAATGCCTCAGGTAATTAAATTTAAATATCACATTTTTGTATTTTAATTACAAAAATTTTAAGGTGCCACTCAGCAAACTGGTTACGGACACCCGAGAACCGCTTTATTCCCAACCCTTGCAGAGTTTGGAATTTTCTGGAACCAAAGGAACTGCGAGCGGTTCTAGTCTTTTACGTAAGCAACTCATATATTCAAGTCAACCTGGTGAAAAATCTGGCAACAGTCAAACGAACTTAGACAACCCAGCTGTATTAGAACAGCAATTGGAGGCTTTGGCATATCACAAACAGCAAATGGAAAAGAAAGGGCTTTTGGGATCACAGTCTCAATCAACGAAACAAAGCCCTAGCATTCCAAAACAGTCTTCCACATCTCTGAGTGGTCATACTTTTTCGAACAAAATTACTTCACTTTATAGCAATCTGCCTTCTTCAACCGATGGCGTAACCAACGATTCTAAGGCTGCATTCATGCATATATCTACGCAACCAGAAGATAGCATATTTTACTCTAATGTACAACATACATGCCCTCAAAGTAAGTTTATGCCACAATCTCTGCGGTGCTTATGGTAATATATTGTCAATACAGAAATTAATTAAAATGAGTTTATTATTACAGATTCTATTCTTGCTAACTCTCATGTTGGTTCAGAATCTTTGCCTAGAATGCTTTCCATTTGTACGAACCCAATGTCAGAAAAGGAGCTCGATGAAGATTTACCACCGCCACCTAGCCCAGTGAGCTCTTCATACAGTGAACTGCGACGAGCAAGTGATGTCTTCAACAAAGCGGTAGATTTCCAAGAAAATAGTGCAAATAAGCAGCCCTCACCATCAATTTCACATACAAATTACGCCGATCATTATTCTTCACATACGCCATCTCTTAAGGTAAATTATTATACGGCGTACCGAATTAACCTTAGAAAAACGTTTTTTCAAGAAAAGCATTTCTCTAAAACTATACTACTCTTATACACACGCCTAACGTTCAATATATATTACAGGGGTATCAAAATAAAGCGTGTACGGATTCTTATGGCTATGGCGCATTATCTCAGGTATGGTTGAACACAACAATTTCAAAAGTGAAATTATAAATTTGTATTAGTAGTTTTGAACAAATTAATACAGTACAGCATAACTTAGCATGTTGATTACAGTAAGTCGAGATAGCAGAGTATTATCAGTGTATTTCGTAAAAAGGCACTTTCACTTCACGTTTTTTCTTGTAGAGCTCTTCCACATATGATTCGATATATGAGCCCATAAATCCACGCCCATCTACTGATATGTCGTCACGTACCAATTATAATATATATGCATCGTACGTAAATCAAAGCAATATACCGAGCAGTTCGACAAGCGGAGACAATGGAGTCTTAGTAACGGGTGGTGCCACTACTCCTTTATATTGTAGTGGCGAAAAAGTTATTCCAAATGGTATGGGATATTCTAAAAGAAATGAAAATATCGAAAGCACGAGCCAATTCAATTTAACCCCGATTAATTCTGCGAGCGAAATGGAGAGTTATGGTCAGTAAATCAAATATAATCATAAACATTCTTAGGTCGACAAATAATTTACTGAATTTAAATTGTTTTACTGATAATAGGACGATGTTATAAATGCGGTGAACGCGTATTAGGTGAGAACAGTGGCTGCACAGCAATGGATCAAATTTACCACATTTCCTGTTTCACTTGCACCGAATGCCAATTAAATCTGCAAGGCAAACCATTTTATGCACTTGAAGGAAAACCATTTTGCGAGTATGATTACTTGCAAACACTCGAAAAATGTTCTGTTTGCTTGAAACCAATTTTGGAGCGTATTCTTAGGGCCACTGGAAAACCATATCATCCACAATGCTTTACTTGTGTTGTATGCGGAAACAGTTTAGATGGTAAATACATACATAGATATTTAAACCGAGATATTTTTAAAACAAACAATAAGATTATTATCGTTTTACAGCAATCCCATTCACAGTTGATGCCACCAATCAGAATTATTGTATTGCTGATTTTCACAAGTGAGTTAAACCATCTAAATATAAAATAAAAACATATTATTTTTTAAAATCAATTTTAATCCAGGAAATTTGCGCCTCGGTGCTGTGTTTGCCATGAGCCCATTATGCCAGAGCCGGGGCAAGAAGAAACAGTGCGAGTAGTTGCCCTCGACCGCAGTTTCCACCTAGAATGTTATAAGTGCGAAGTGAGTACAACAGATTAACTTGCCTCCGCATTATACTCACAAGTAACTATGTTTTTTAAAAGGACTGTGCTCTCTTATTGTCGTCAGAAGCTGATGGTCGTGGATGTTACCCTTTAGATGATCATGTGCTTTGTAAAAGCTGTAATGCTCGACGTGTTCAAGTTTTAACAAATCGTATGACCTCAGAACTCTAAAAAACTTGTAATAAAGATACTCCTAAATTATATACATTTACTATTATATTATTGCATGAATACATGCATTTAATTAAAAACTTACAAGCAGTATCAAACTCATTCGAATATTTATAAGCGAACGATTTCATTCCATACTATATAAAATAAAGCAACTTATTACCACATGAAAATATTTGTATAAAGTGTATAAGTATTATTAAGATAGTCCCCAAAAGTAAGAGTGTAGATTGCATAGAAGTAGACAAACGTAAAGACAATGCGTTTCACACTTCACTACAAATTAAAATACTCTCCGGAAGGGTATACTAATGCTCGACATGTATTTTAATAAAAGCACTTGTAGCTATCGATAAATCGATTAGCACAAGCTTCAAAGCTCAAGGTGGTCGGAAGGAAGAATAATTTTTTCGGTCATGCGTCGAAATGGTGGAGACTTTCTCTCCAAGTTTGCGCTTTGGAGACTTTCGCTTCCAATTTATCGCTCAGAGAAAATACAGAAAAGAGGCGAACTGGGATACAGAAATATGAAGCACAATACATGTACAACATATATGCAGTCCTATAGCTGTTCCTGATGCTGCTTGGTATCGAAAGCCATCAGTATTGAATTCGCTTTGCTATACAACAGACGTTTAACAAAACAATACTTAGTATATACATACAAATAAAAGTCGCGTGTCGCCTGGTCCCGTCAACCATGTACATACTATAGTGAAACACATTTAAAACACAATATATGTACATGCATACATACGTATGTACATATTAATTCATTTTGATAGATACAAACTTTATACGTATACCAAATATATACTTGGGTTTGAATGTACCTCGCTATATACATAAATACATACATACGTATATACGTTCATGTATGTAAATATTTCATGGCATTAATGTATATGCTAAAAGGAATCAATTTATGTATATATTTATCACATCGCTGATGGAACTGTCCCGTGCATATCTTTATACATATATATATACATACGAAAATTTGTTTGAGCTTGCATATAATAGTAAATCTATTGAATTTTGAAACGCAGCTAGCGCTATTTAATGGAGCGGCACAGATACAAGTTTTGCTTACATATATTTTTAATCTATATTTATATATATATGTACACATACAAATTAATATATATATTTTTATGTTCGTATTGGTACGTGAGTTTTCTGGAAAGTGTGATAAGTTTGTGAGCTTGTGCAAAGTAAAAAAAATTTCGTTCGCGTTTTGAAACATGTTAATTATGTGTATCTATATACATGTCTATAAAAAAAACTTAAATCACGCATTATGTGGACCAGTTAAATATGTGAAAAGGTTTTTTGCACAAAAAGGTTCCCAGATATGTAGATGAAGCTTGCACTTTTTCGCCTCGCCCAATTTCCAAAGGACATTAATATCCTTAAAAATGTTCGTGTACGTATATATGATATGCATACGCCATCTACGCATGTGTGCACAATTACGCTGTATATTACATGCAATTGTATGATTTTCTTACAAATAAATCAGCAGAGATATTTATGTGCGTGCTTAGAAACTTACATATTTTTATGCATTTCATACATATATAATATATGCATATATGCGCTCAAGGATACACATATAAATATATATTACATGCTTGTTCTTGGATATAAAATTATCGATATGACCAATTTTTTGTACCTAACATACATACATATTCATTGTAATTTTTATATACATACATGCTTGAGTAAACATTATCCAAATAATTTACCAGGAAGTGCATAAGATTTGTGACATGGTATATAGATAAAGCTCTGTGTACAAATGAATTTATGCACTCAAAATTCATACATTAACTTTATTTACATAAATGTTTCTTAAGGCATGCGTAGATTGTATACACATATACACATATATGTACAAAGTAAAAGTGTATGTATTCTTATACCCTCCCTGCAGTAGACATTACTGTCAATTGGAAAAACGGTGGAAAATTCATGCGCAGCTATAATGGAATGTGGAAGCAAGAGAAACATGGACACAATGATACCTAAATAGCTATGTATGTACATATATATACATGTATAGCTACGTATGTACATTTATTTTCATGTACATGTGTGTATCAATTGCCATGTATACGTTAAAATATTGAAGAGTTAGTATCAGTTAACCGAATATTGCTATAAATGTATGTACGAACATAGATACGTATTTATGTATGCACATGTGTATATTAAAAACTTGTTGCAATTTGTAATGAAAATGCAAATCATAAAATAGTAAACACAATGTATTTTAGATGGTTTACTTCAGAAATATCTTATTTTATCAGTTCTTTTTATCAGTTTAATAACTATTGTGGAACACAGTGCACATATTGACTTGCTAGCGAGAAATAATTTAAAACAGTGGCTACTGGATTTTTTTTTTGGGTTTTTTTTGCGTTCCCAAATTACATACGTTCACTTAGGGAAGTAAGTAAGCTTGAATGGACCTTTCATTATCTATATCTTTTTAGTTGCTGTGTAAAAAAATACATTGGAGATAGACTCTATGAATTCGCTACCATTAGTTGATACGGATTGCTTTGGCTGCTTTCCAGTCAAACCCTCCGCTGGAATTCATTTTTGTGGGTATAACTAACAAATAGCTGCTTCTATATTTGTATATGTGTACATATGTACGTGATAAACAATTTATCGATAATGAACGGCGACCAAAGCATGCATTACCTACATTTGTACATACATATGCATGTACATTTTTAGAAATGTTTTGCTCAATTTGTGTGTGTACATATGAACGTATGTATTTAAATAAATTCTCTCATAAATACTGAATAGTATTTTTCTGGTTCAAAACATGTGGGATTTGACCATCTGTTGAATATGCTAAAAACGCGTTGCAATAAAATTTCTCCGTGCCTGTGCATGTCGTTAGTCTTACACATGTTCATGTTACTAACCGTTCGGTTATATACATATGTATGTTTGGACATAGCAAACTGAAGCCGCACATGTACACATTTATTCTTTGGCAATTGATTTCATAATCAAAATCAGAATATGTATGTATGTTATATGTTACATAGCAATAGTTATTCCAAATGATTAGATGGTCTATGCGGTTAGCGTAAGTGCGACTAGCAAAGTATTGAAAGTATTCATAATAATTCATAACAACACATTTTAATTAATAACTTTCACCGACCCTGCTCTCAGCAAAGATTTGTACGTAAATCTATCATTTGCAAAAGTAATAAAACCAGCTGTTTGCAGTGTGGCCGTAAAATTTTGTGGTCTTACTTAAAAATCGATTGGGAAAAATCGATTATATTGTTGTAAATTACAGTATGTAAATAGTATAAAAAAAAAATAGAAATAAGGAAATTATCATCGTTTTAAAATTAATTACATAAATGTATATGAATCTAACATATTTATGAATTAATATTTCTTTCGTATAGAAGCACCATTTAATTGGCCAAGCAACAAAGTGAATCGAAAAAAAAACCAACAGTAAATAAAACGGAAGCCACCACATATTAAACCATACACCAAGACACAAGGATTGGTCAAGTTTTCCTGCGAATTTACTATCACAAGCTTGGCGGCTAAGTGCAAAGCACTTTTATAGACACACACACACGATAGATTTTCTCAAGTGTGCCATCGCGATGGCTGCTCCAGCAGCCTGTACGCGTTTTTCGGACAATTACGATATCAAAGAAGAACTGGGAAAGTAAGTAAACACGGTGGACACCCATAAGAAATTAAATAAATCATTTGACATCAATTTATGCTTTTCCAGGGGCGCCTTTTCAATTGTAAAAAGATGTGTCCAAAAATCAACGGGATTCGAGTTTGCGGCAAAGATTATAAACACGAAGAAGCTAACAGCAAGAGGTATGAATATATACCCTTTACATTCATACTTATATATGATGTATTAAACGAATATTTTCTTTCAGATTTCCAAAAACTGGAGCGAGAAGCTCGGATTTGTAGAAAACTCCATCATCCTAATATTGGTATGATATAATACTATAAGTCCCATTTTCCAGGCGATTATAGTCGTTAAAGCCATGTCCGTCTAATTATATATCTGTTTGATTGTTTCATTACTTTATAACTCAGTTCTGTAGATTGCTGATAAATATAGAAAACGTTCACGCTTCTAGTTTACAAGTTTAAATCTGCCGAACCCAATAGTCCAAACAAAAAAGTTATTCTTATACATCATTTGAAGCTACATTTTTATACCTGGTATAATTAAGTTGTGCAAATATGTACATTTTTAGGGAAATAATAAGTGTTGCTTATACCTAATACAGTTTCTTTTTCACTTTTGTCACTTTCAGTTCGATTGCATGACAGCATACAGGAGGAAAACTATCATTATCTTGTTTTTGATCTGTAAGTAGCACTCTCACATTTTTTAGTTGTACATGTACTAATATGTTATGTACATACATTGTTAATAACAAAAAACTAAAGAGAGTGTAACTGATCGTTATTGTGAAAGCTCTTGGGTCTCTTTGTGGATAAAGCAATGACTTGACTATTGTTTATTGAGATTCATAGTTCATCCTTTCCCCTCCGAGTTCTTATTTACTCACATATAAATCCCAAAAATATGCACACTTACTAATTATGTACATTGTACTAACACAAAGTTGTAAACAAAAATTAAATTACAATTTCCGAATGAAAGCAATCTACCAATCAACAAAATTGACTATACTAAATACATTTACAGTGTAACTGGTGGTGAACTTTTCGAAGATATTGTTGCACGTGAATTTTATTCAGAGGCTGATGCATCACATTGTATTCAGCAAATATTGGAATCGGTCAATCACTGCCACCAGAATGGTGTGGTGCATCGAGATCTCAAACCTGAGAATTTACTATTAGCTAGTAAGGCAAAGGGTGCAGCTGTGAAACTCGCTGACTTTGGTCTAGCCATTGAAGTACAAGGTGATCACCAAGCCTGGTTTGGATTTGCTGGTACTCCCGGTTATCTATCGCCGGAGGTATTGAAGAAGGAGCCATATGGCAAATCGGTAGATATATGGGCATGCGGTAAGCAGATGAAACTATCCTATATTTTAAGTACTTATGTGTGTATGTAGTACAATGATGTAAATTTTACTAACACTCCGATAATATTAACCCACACATGAAATGCTTTGTATACGTAACTAAACGTGTATATTGTTTATATGCAGGAGTTATTCTCTACATACTGCTGGTTGGTTATCCACCGTTTTGGGACGAGGATCAGCACCGCTTGTATTCACAAATAAAGGCAGGGGCATATGATGTAAGAGTAACTATTTACATAAAATCAAAATGTTATTTTTCAATACCTTGCCGAGTTGATATTCAAATATTCGCCATATGAACATATCGAAAAATATATTGTTTAAGAAAACAAACAGACTGACGGACACACCTAGATAATATATGCTCTACATTGATAATCTTTATTAAGTATACACTTTGTTAATCTTTTATTATAGTACCCTTCTCCAGAATGGGATACTGTCACGCCAGAGGCAAAAAATTTGATCAATCAAATGCTCACTGTGAACCCCAATAAGCGAATAACAGCAGCTGAAGCTCTGAAGCACCCATGGATTTGTGTACGCTTGAACTTGTTATTTATTATTCTTGGCAATCTCGTGATTTATTTGTTTTAACATTTATAGCAACGAGAACGTGTGGCTTCTGTGGTACATCGTCAAGAGACCGTTGACTGTCTCAAAAAATTCAATGCTCGCCGCAAGCTTAAGGGCGCAATACTGACAACCATGCTGGCAACTAGGAACTTCTCTAGTAAGTCGATTAATTTTTTTATTCGAAAAAGTATATACTTGTGTATATTCGTTTGTAGGCAGAAGCATGATCACCAAAAAAGGTGACGGATCTCAAGTTAAGGAGTCAACTGATTCTTCTAGCACAACATTAGAGGACGATGACGTAAAGGGTAAATACTTAATCTCCATTAGAAACGTAGTCGGGATAAATAATTTTTAACGATTTCATCACGGTTGCCAGTAGAGGCTGATGTTTTCTTAGATGAGTTGAACTTGTTAGGTAACAATTTGCAGTTGAATGAATGCCCAGCCAAAAGATAGTGAATATAAGCATAAGATATATGAAATCTACATGTACATAATATTTACTTACAAATATATGTGTATATATTATATGAATACATATTTTTATATACATCTTATTGATGTATATAAAATAGAAAATATATATATATAGGCTCTCTACCACATTATAACTTAATAATGTCATTTTCTGTAGTCGATCTAGCTCGGTACTTTTATTAATGCATAATTTCAAATTTACTTGAATTTTACTCTTTCAAATCTGCACGCTTATTGTGTTTTTAATCTTCAGTGTCGTTTTCGTAGCTGTCGTACCACGTTCTAAATGTGCCTGTACATAATCATATTCTTCATGTTTAATTATCGTTTTGTACATATTTAAATTTTCTTTCAATATCTGAGTTATTAATGCTAACCACATTGAGTCTTATTGATTATTTAAATCAAAAATATTATACTGTATTATTATAGTTCCATGAAACTGTTTGGTTTTTTTATCCTGTATATATTGAAAAACGGTTATGTAATGGTATATAACTGGCATAAGCAATCTGACTTCATAAAGTAAATATATTATTGATTGGCATCAACAGTCAAGTCGATTTAGCAATTTCAGTAAATCCGTCGGTCCGACTGACGCACGCGGCTCTACAAACATCCCATTTTCGAATATACAGTGAGAGACACCTTATTTGGAACAAAAGTAAGAAAAGTAGGCAACATTTTTACATAATCCTACCTAGCAGGTGGGGAAACCCCAGTTTATTGGGGTCATATATTAAATTAGGTGGTTAATATATGTACCTACCATCGGTCTTTGGAATTTTTGAAAAATAATGAATGATTAGTTTATGGCAGGCTATTACTTTTTTTTGACATTGTTCCAAATAAGGTGTCTCTCACTGTAAGTTCTCGTAGTCTACCCGCAGATCAAGTCTGTTATATTTACTCAATCCATACTTTCCATGTTTCGCCAATATCAATAATTATCGATATTATGGATGTGTACGACTTAAGATAGGTGAAAATGTAGGGCATCTATTAGTCAAAGTCTCTCGACTAGAATATTCTTGCTTTTTGAAAACACCCTTATAATTGCTATACCTTCACAACCAACTAGGTATCCTAGCTCCTATAATCTTTATTATGTTCTTAACTGAGTATTTGATATAATTGTTTTTCTTTAATTTGCTCTAAAAACATACATAATCGTGAACTTAAACCTATATACTTAAAGTCCAACATTACAATCTATTAATTACACGGAGTAAAGAAAATATGAAGCTCATTGTGTACTTGCGTGCGTTTAAAGCTATTTGGTAATATATCCATATATTTGCAAATATGTTGTCATCATTTTACGCTCGCAATTACACGCTGAACATAAAGATAATAACAACTATCGGAATCAACACAGTTGCATTTTCAAATATGAAATTTGTTTTTTTTTTTAGAAGATAAAAAAGGAATCGTTGATCGCAGTACCACAGTCATATCAAAAGACCCAGAAGGTAAATTTTCATTTTCATTCCTCGTTTTCAAATATTTCTTATAACAAATAGAAAAGTGTACAAATATATTCGTACATGTATATTTGTGTACTCTTTTTTCATTGAGTTCCATAACACGCTATGCTCAATATCATTATCATGTGTAGCTTTGTGTCCCTTTCCATCAGAATGCTTGGGTAACATATCATTTTACGAATTGTGTTTCCCGGAAGTCAGTTTGAGGAATGGATTAAATGAATGAAGTAAAGATTAAAAGGGACTTGAAGACAATTTCGTGGTCAAGTTAGGGCTGTCAGTTGTTAATCAAGACTGTTGTTATCATGCAACTAGCTTAAAGGCGTCATCTTGATGGATTTGATTTTAATTTCAGCGTTGGAGATGCTAAGCTTGGATTAAATTGGATACGGTACTTAACATACATTCGTCTTTTTCAACATTCGACCAGATCTCTCCAATGCTCAATTTATACTACCGTGACTTTTCAAAAAGGTTGGAATTGTTTGTAGAATGTTTGCTCTCAACACTTTTTGCCAGACAAAAAAATTTGGATAGTATAGCCAGATTTATCATTACAAATAATGCATAATTCCCCTTGCAAAATCAGAAAGTGCAATTGTAATGAACAAAATCCATGTAATTAAGTTTCAACCGTCGTTCGTGTTCTTGTTCTCCACAACAATCTTTCAAGAATAATATCTGTTTTATTTTCAACTCAGTGCCCAACTGTCATATTATATTTAATTGCACAACAACCTTGCAGTGGTTCAATCATTATATCTGTATAATATTCCTCCAGTCCCAGTCGCTTCACGCTGCAAACAACTTTTTTAATACTAATTCGAATCTTACAAAAGGGCCGGGGTAAACCAATAATTATTGACTTGCTATGTTGTGCTGACCGTACGCATTATTTATGTAAATACTAGGCGTCCAATCACAGGTCCAAGCAAATCCGACGATCAACTATTCGTTCATCATTAACCACTACGGGTCGGCGTGTACACCTTCGCTTCCAGTGCCATTCGGCGTAGTAGATGCCCACAAATACGACAGTATCAATGCAAATACAAATACAAATACGAATACCAATACCAAAACCAATACAAATAGAATTGATGGCTTCGATTTAAAATGTCAAAGTCACGATTTTGGCAACCAAGTACGATCAAACTCCCGCCTCAGAGGTGAGTATGTTCCAGTATGCCAGACATTTTCCACAAAACTGAGTTCATTTGCAAGTTTGATGTGCGGCCTCCAAATAAAAGCATAGCAAATGGCGTCTATGTGCTTCATTCGATCGCTACTACTATTGTGTGTACTTATATGTATATCTATGTATTTTATTCTTTCTGATCTATTGCAGATCGCATGCTAAATTTTTGCTGTTTATCCAAAAAAGGAAGCTTCTAACTCAGCTGCGAGTGCAAGCGTACGTAGGTATCGTTATCTTGTCAACTCACACATTCTGTAGCTTTTTGTAAGAGTGTCTGGCATCGTATT
Source organism: Drosophila neutralis (assembly GCA_035044385.1). NCBI lineage: Eukaryota > Metazoa > Arthropoda > Insecta > Diptera > Drosophilidae > Drosophila > Drosophila neutralis. The sequence continues at coordinate 84,116 of JAWNME010000052.1, read as the reverse complement.
ACACAATAGTCGTACCTGTATTTATCTCAAACTAGCTGATGAGTCTGTTAGTGCTGATAGTTAGCAAGGTGCTTGGCGCTCCATCTTACTACAGTGCATATGCGTACTTTTTGATCAACTTATGTAAAAGCGATCCGTCCCGCGTATTTAGGTGAGGTTCAATTGAATTGATATTATATACTCCCTCGTTTTGAGCTAGGACCACTTTAAAGCATCTTGACGTTTTTTATGCAAATCAAATCACTTCACCTATACAATCACAATCTGATGTGTATTAAAATCACACATATCATGTCATATTCATATATTGATCTACACACATTTTATATGAAGAGCTCGAGTCCTCATTTATACATTTAATTTTGTCTTATTTATTGTGTTCACATATATGTATACATATATATTTAAATATACAAATATATATATATCTATGAAAATGTGAATTTTAGAAATAAGGATTGTGTGTCCTGCTAAAACTTGCCAGCAAATCTCAGGAAACTCACAATGCTCTTCAGGTACGTATGTCAAGGTGCCTTTCCTTAGCTCCCATTTTCTGTTAATCAATTTCTTGCATGCTCTCACTTATCAGTGTATCATACACATTGTATTTTGTACTTTGTACTTCAATGAATGCTTAAATGTCTTGTCGTATGCAAATATACCTTATGATTTATTATTAGGAAAAGAGTTTTCGATACACATTCACTGATCTTCTGTGCAGTAAGATGTACCAGATTATCTACATGATAAGATGAATCGAGTGTAAGAAGTGCATATATATATTTCCAAAGTGTAGTGAAGAGGGAAGGCATTCTTTTGTCAAATTCAATTCAAAAAACTAAACTAATAAGGAATATTTGAATACAAAGTCTGCATATCTTTTGGTCAACATTTCATTTAAACTTCGATCTTATCGAAAGAAGTAATATTTGCTGTCAATTAGAAAATCCATTTAATCAAATTATACATCCTCTTCAACTATAAATTTGTAATTTCAAGTACAAGTACGGCTTTGCTCCATACAGCGCAAAATGATAGCATGGACTTTACTAAGCAGCAGCGTATCAATTTGGCACTTGCATCAACTATTATTATTATAACTATGGACTTCTTAATTCAATTTATCGATATCTGTTAAAAGCCTGTATTTGGGTGCTCTAGTCGAAAGAGCCCACCTTAAATATACTCTACTCAAGTTTTTTTACCTATTATCGTATGGATATTCATACCCAAATGTTGTGGGCATACAAGTTGTGAATGTTTTAGTATAAATATCTATGACGTCAGCGATTTACAACAATTGAAGACTGGGGAAGAGGGTATTTCACAGTCAAGCGCTTTCAACTATCGCACTCTGTCTTGTTTATGTAGTAGATGTAGTACCAGCAGTACCAGTAGATAATTATTTAGATACAAGTGCCACTGTTTCATTTCAATTTCAATTCATCAGAGAACGCGCTTTCAAAATGCTCTGCAGTTCATTCATTCATTCGTAATCGAAATTAAAAACAATACTCCTCAATGTGTAGATCTGTATTTTTGTGTTTATCAATTGGGAAGAACTGCTCTTATCCAATAATAATCTGGCATATACATACATATACCAATTTGCGTACGCCCATAGGTGTATATGTATGTACATTGCCATAGCTTATAATGTACCAGTTTGTATATGACTCACATATAGGTATACTTCATATATGTATCTATGTATACGATTGTCGTATCGCCATGTACTTTAATTTTCAAGAGTTTACTGAAATACCATTATATACATTTAGTTGTGTTATAATTGTTCTGTTGCGCTGTTCCACTGGTGCGTTGGTTGGATCGTTCAATTGTATTTCTCATCCTACTATCGCTCGTAATCGAATTTCATCCGTGGTTGTAATTTCTGTACAGCTATGACTATAAATTATATACACTATTAAATATAAACTGACTTGCTTCCCTGATTCGCTATAATTACTTAACATCATGGAAACAAATATATATATACAAAGCAGCCAGACGACAGGAGATCATAAAGATCACAGAGCAGTTGATTGAGGCTATCAATAGCGGTGACTTCGACGGATATACGTAAGTTAATCATTGACACTGTGCATTATCCAAAATTCATCTTTTACTTTGTGCTGTTATATTATTGAACATTTTTTGCTTGCAGTAAAATTTGTGATCCACATCTCACTGCGTTTGAGCCAGAAGCATTGGGTAATTTGGTCGAAGGAATTGATTTTCACAAATTCTACTTTGAAAATGGTAAATATTTCGAAGGCTAAAGGAGATTCTTGTATTACATAATGTTAATATCTGTATTTTCTAACAGTACTTGGCAAAAATTGCAAAGCCATTAACACTACAATATTGAATCCGCATGTCCACTTACTAGGAGAAGAAGCCGCTTGTATCGCATATGTAAGACTTACGCAGTACATTGACAAGTGAGTGAATTTGTGTTCATTTTCAAAATAAGTTGAAGCTTTATTTCGACATAAGTATGTTACTTTTTTTGGCAACTTGTTGTTGACTTGCGCACAGTTTAAGGCGTCGGAGCAAGACAAACTAATATGGAGGCTTGGAGATTTCTACCCCCATGTTCTAAAATGTTATTATATATTATTTAATATTGTTTTTTTCTCAAACACGTTCTAAAACTCAATTAGGCAAGGACACGCACACACTCATCAATCGGAGGAGACACGTGTATGGCACAGGCGCGACAACAAATGGCAAAATGTGCACTTTCATCGAAGTGCATCAGGCAAGATCAGCGGGGCAACGACTTTCGATTTTGTATCCCAGAAGTAGGCGGACCACCTATGCGCCACAGAAATTCAAATATAGCATCAATAAGTCACTCCGAAAGCTAACATGATCTATGTTTATAAAACATTATAAGAAACAGCAACAGCAACAAGAAACACTGTTGACGTGTGGTTGAACAAAACGAAAATTTATTAGTTATAAAAAGAGAAAATTAAAAAGTGTTCGTTTCCTCTTATAAAATAATCTTTAATTTAATTACTGATCATATATGTTGTCTTCTGCATTATATCATTGAATATTGTATGTATGTGTAACTGAAAGTCAAAAGCTTGATGAAAGCGAAATTACTACAATTATGTACTGTATAAATGGATGAACGTGTCCAGGAAATAGTTTACAAGCACTCAGAAATATTTTAGCCAAATGCTTTAAATAAATTTAAAGGAAATGAAAAAGAAAAATGAAAGCAAGCGGTATGAAAAATGTCTCCAGTTAAATGAAAGTGGATCGAGAGGATTTAACCCCCCTTACCAATATACATATAAATATATATAAATATTCGATTACAACAATCAAATTCAATGTTTATATAACAACCCCTAGAGGGTTTCTACTATATATGCTGAATATGGAAGGAATATTAAAACTATATGCTGCTGACAAGTAGTAGCACATCCATATACATCCTAACACTTCTTTGCTATTGAACACACACGCATGTGCATACGAAGATCATTTTACAATGTGAATGCAGTATCAATAGAAATTTACTTATTTGAAAGGATCTCTACTAGCACACATATATACAGCAGCCCACATATAAAGCTTTAGCGAGCTGTCCACTTGTACGCACTTACACACACATGCATAGAAACATATATGTGTATCAGTATAAAATATAATTGTATATGAAAATGGTTATACATGCCGACGTACTTATCTAGGCATAATAAAAACTTCTTATCATGTTATTTACATTCAATTTGGATACTACAAGTGTGAATATATGAAAAAACCAAAAAAAGAAATCGAAGCAAGAAAACGGCATACAAGCAAAAATATTACGATCGGAGTCACGATATTGCAAAGCATTAGTTAAAGAATAAATATTAAGCATTTACAAATTAAACTATACCAAAAATTACAACCAAACAAAAATGAAACATTCAATACTATAGGTAATTCTCAAATCAAATTCTAACTGCAAATGATTGGCATCTGACAATTTTGAGCCAAATCTAAAATAAGTACTGAATTAGGAAACACAGCTCGGCCAGCTCAGATTCAGGCTTATCCTTAACAGATCCCGGTTACAGTTGGCCGCTTCCACTACTCATCCTAAAGACTTTGATGCGGATACCTAAGTTATAGTGGTTACAGTGGTATGCAGCCACAACAACCATATGCAAACAATACTTAAATACAAAACAAAAGTTTTATTATGCTTATTATTATGTGTTTTTATAATACTTTTTTTCAAATTAATATGCATTTTTTAATAAAAACATATTTAACTAGAAAAACTGAATACTTTGATTAGAAAATCAAATCAAAATGATCATCTTGATACTTAATATGAAATTGTCTTATTGAAATTGTCTCGAAGCGAGTGTGCTAGGCTAAGTCTCTATAGATATGTATGTAATTCAAATTATACTTTTCATGTACGTCATGTATGTGTGTGAGCGTGTTTTTTGTTTTTTGTTATAGTAAATGTACATTTGTAAATGAGTGTTTTGATAATTTCAATTGTTGATTTAACCATAAACTGTAATTATTAAATACAAATTTAGTACAATTCTGTATGTAAAAGTATACAAATAGTTTTGGAGTACAAACTTGTGTCAAGCAGTCTGCATAAAGGAGTGTTTAATTATCATGTGCATTCAGTCAGCTATAATATTTTACTGGTGTCTGTCTCTGAACATAATACCAAGGCGTTACCTGTTTAAACCATGCCCACAATCACGTAATACATATGATACCAAACATGAATGAGTCAGACAAAAAGTTTAGTTGCTTCAAATAATCATTTATGCAGGCTGTTTCTCTAATCTTCAAGCTGCAGAATATGTCTAAAGTATTTTAATAAACTAAAAAACGAAATTCATCGCAGTAATCTTAGAGAAAATAACTTACAGAATTAAGAACATCCAAACAAAATTCTAATCTATCATAACAAATTTAAAGAATGTACTTAATGTGCACAAATATTGTAATACGAAAGCAAACTTCAAAATGCAGTGATTAAAATACATAATGAATGCTTAGATACACACATACATATGTACATAATATTTGTCAATAATAATGAGTACTCACTGGACCTATAACTATAACACAGAAAATTATAAAACTGACCTCGTACTAACGTTAATGTGGTTAATGTTGTGTATGCATGTTCAATAAATCTAAAGCAACAGGAATAAATTAATTATTAACAATTTTCTAGTATTTAACATGTTTTCTTAAATTATCTTCTAAAACATACTTATGACATGATAATATTATAAGAAAAGTCTATAATACAAATAAATTCAGATAATTTATAAATCAATCGAAGAGTTGTTATGAACAATGAGCACATTAAGAGATAGAACGTAATAAATTGTTTATCGAATGCCCCAAAAAGAAACCATTAAACAACCACAAAGAACGATTGCCTATTCGAATTACATACTTGCTGTAGTTGATGTCCTCAAGATACTATAAAGAATACATGTTTAAATTACGGTAATAACTCGAAAACCCAATATTTATTATTAAAAATTTATGATTTATGAACTACAAATACATACTTAATAAAAATTATTACAAATATCATCATTTACATATGTTTGTCGCCTTAACATCGCCACCGACAGATTTCCCATCAAATGTGGAGAGTGCGCAATGCAGCTCTTCAAATATTTCTATCAAACATGAAGACACACCTAGAGAGATCAATCCAAAAGTTTTGACCCGTTTCTACGAGCACTTTTTGGAACTATGGGGACAGACAGGTAGTTGGGGAGTGCGGCCAAATTGTCGCGTGTGCATGCGAAGGCGATTTTCAGTCGATTACAGTTCATCATTCGTCGGGACAGTTCTTCTATACGGAATCAGAAAGAATGGCTACATTGACCCAAAGTAAGATAAAATAAAAATAATGACCGAGGCATGAATTTCATTTTCTCTGGAAGGCAGCAGCTGGCTGGGGATTGCTATAAACAGAATTGCTGTATAAATTGTCAGAAATAAACAGATCTTGTACCTTGCGTTGGAATAAATTTCACAATTATAAAATCATCTGATAGATTGGTAGACTCATGTATATTTAGTTATGTTTATTTTTTCGTCTGACTCATGACAAATTTAATGCTTAATTCATTTGAATATTATTTCGCAAAAATTATTTTAGTACGGCCATTTAGGCTGCTTCCTTGGCTAGACGGTCAGCTTTTTCAACCACTTCTTCGATTGGACCAACCATATAAAACGCAACCTCCGGCAGATGGTCGTATTCGCCACCCAAAATCTGTGAGAAGCCCTTAATGGTTTGCTCCAAAGGCACCAGTTTGCCTGCATGACCTGTAAAGACCTCAGCGACCTGGAATGGCTGCGACAAGAAGCGCTGGATCTTGCGTGCACGTGCGACGGTCAATTTGTCTTCCTCAGACAATTCATCCATGCCCAAAATAGCGATAATATCCTGCAGAGATTTGTAATCTTGCAAGATTTTTTGCACGCCACGTGCGACATTGTAGTGCTCCTGCCCGATGATGTTTGGATCCATAATACGGGAAGTGGAATCCAAAGGATCCACAGCTGGATAGATTCCCAGTTCGGCGATGGCACGCGACAAGACAGTGGTGGCATCCAAGTGAGCGAAAGTTGTTGCTGGAGCTGGATCGGTCAAATCGTCAGCTGGCACATAAATAGCCTGCACCGAAGTGATAGAACCTTTCTTGGTTGTTGTAATACGCTCTTGCATAGAACCCATATCAGTTGCCAAAGTGGGCTGATAACCTACAGCCGATGGAATACGACCCAGAAGAGCAGAGACTTCGGAACCGGCCTGGGTGAAACGGAAAATGTTGTCAATGAAAAGCAACACATCTTGTCCCTCCTGATCGCGGAAATACTCTGCAACAGTGAGACCAGTTAAAGCAACACGAGCACGGGCGCCTGGAGGTTCATTCATCTGGCCGTACACGAGAGCCACCTTTGATGTCTTATCCTTCAGCGAAATGACGCCAGATTCAATCATTTCGTTGTACAAATCATTGCCTTCACGGGTGCGTTCACCAACCCCAGCGAAAACAGAGTAACCACCATGGGCCTTGGCCACGTTGTTGATCAGCTCCATAATAAGAACAGTTTTTCCAACTCCAGCACCACCAAAGAGACCAATCTTACCACCCTTAGCATAGGGTGCCAAAAGATCTACCACCTTAATTCCAGTAACTAGAATTTCCTGCTCGACTGACATTTCCACAAATTCAGGAGCTTCAGCGTGAATTGGAGCCGTCTTATCAGTTGGGATTGGGCCGCGCTCATCAATGGGTTCACCTTTTAAGTTGAATTGTTTCATATACTTCATAAAGTAATAATGCAGCTAATCTAATTGAGTTCACTTACCAATCACATTAATAATGCGTCCCAAAGTCTCAGCTCCAACTGGAATACGGATGGGATAGCCAGTATCGATAACCTTGTGTCCACGTACCAAACCCTCAGTACCATCCATAGCAATAGTTCGCACGGTGTTCTCACCCAAATGCTGAGCAACTTCCAGTACCAAACGTGGGGAACGGTTGTCGACTTCCAAAGCGTTTAGAATTGGTGGCAAGTTATCATCGAATTGCACGTCAACGACGGCACCAATTACAGCCACTATCTTGCCATTGCCTCCAGCAGCCGCCTTAGCAGCTGCCTTGGCGGCATGACCGCGAGCTGCAAAAGAAAATCAAAATGTGCATCATGAGGACTTTTATAACCTTATAACTGATTGCATACTATATCATTTCTGTTCATATATGTGCATGTATGTTCTGTGTGTATACGAAGATTACGTCACAAGAGCATTTCTTAACAATTTTATTGCAATTTTCATAAGTGTATATAATACATGTGAGTAAAATAACTCAACATTTTTTTTTAAACCAATATAAGCACCGAATCGTTTTTAAATAGATATGTACACATCCATAACTGCATGTACAATCTCACTTTTTAAGAAATGTATTTTAAGAAATTAACGAAAGTTTGGACAAATACCAATCTGGTTTTATATTTTCTGAAATATCTTATTCACAATTGCATATGTACAAGAAGTCAAGTATAACTATTGATATTTTAATTATTATGCAATCAGTTCTTCGTTACAAGCACAATTTAGGTTATGTTCGGGTTTTCCAATTCTACATCGATACAGTTTCGCAGCCCATATTTAAATAAGCATTTTTGCGGTAGTATAATCATATCCCAAATTGCTGATTTAAATTCTCCTAATAATTTATGTACTTACACAGTTGCCCCAAAAATGGCAGCAAATTTTTATCAGCTTTAGCGGCAGCACGTAACGCGAACATTTTTCACCAACTGATGGAGGTTTGTAGAAGTAGTCGCCTTTCGTCGTAAAATGAATACATAACGTTTACCATGGTCGCATTCACATTTGTCGATAGTGATTGCGGCATGAGACTATTAATCGATAGTCTGTTTCACAACCACTATTACGATTTCCTTTCTTTCGTTGTAGCAATAGATAGATAATGCTTAACCATAGCATTCTTATTTCATTAATTGTTTATATATATATTATGATTATATATTTGATTACTTTTTATACCATTGCGCTGACTATCGGGTTGCGATGAGAATTCTAGTGTTTTTTAATACCACACTCTCGAGGCGAATAACTACATAAATGAAAGATGGACTTTGTTTCTTATTTATATTTAAATATACATATTATTTATATATATATTTCTCATTTGCATTCCACCTTTTTTTTGTGCATGGTTCTATTTCATTTCGTTTCACTCAGTGTGACTACGATAATTTTCGGTTCACCATTAGATTTAGACATTCACTGCGAAAATTTAAACATACTTAACGAAGAAGCTAAAATTCTAAATGGTTGTTTATTTTTTTTTTTACATATTTACACTTTTTTTAAAACCCATAAAAATGATTTCGGCCACAATGTTGTGTTGTTTGCCTAAAACTTTACATGGCTTACAGTTTATGGCACTTGTTCCAAGACCTATTCGCAATGTTGGTCGACGAACTTTTGTTTATTAAATTATCAACGTTTTCGTCGGAGCACCATTAATTTCTCAATCGTATTTTGTTTAATATAGAGCCCTATTCTGTTATACTATTGTCGTGTTACTAAAATGGAGTTGGTTTCATTGGCAGCAAATTTTTGCGATCAATTGCAGAAACTTATTTTCGCTGTATTTAGGTGGAGGCAACTTTTTATGTTTTTGAGATTTACACACATACAAGTTGGAAAATAAATAATAATAAATATAATTACTACGTTTAACATAAGTCGTTTATATCAGATACCGTCAATATGTCTGCCAGAGTATTTACTTTTCGACGCATAAAAAACATGAATTCATTAAAAAACTTGTGTATTTGTACGTACAGACACATTTACAGACAACACGTTTGTATGTATTTACTTTAATTTCCTTTCCATCTCACACTGCTATTTGCGAAAAATACTGAGATTCGCATGTTGACAAATTGTGCTTTCTCGCTCTAACCCAGGCGCTTTTCTATATCCATTAAAGAGTCATCGCTAATAAAAATAAGCAAAGATCCACGTGTTTGCGGATTTTGCGATTTTAAATTCAATTCAAATAGGTTTGCCTAAAAGTGCATATAGACAACTGAGCTTCCAGCCCAATTTAAGATATTTATCTGGAAACTGCTGTATGTGGCGAAATGCTGCAGCTGAAATATAACAATTCAAGCAAAATAAAAAACATGTACATATGTACATATACAAGTTTGTACATATGTAAGCCATTCGTGTTTGTATTTTTGAATCATTTAATTGATATTACTTCAATATATCATTACACTTTTCCAGTATCAGGTCGGTGGATGACAATTACCCCGATCAGCTAGCTTATTTATCCAAAGCAGTATTATTTTTGATGGCAATAACGCACTCTTCGCCGCAGGCTCCCAGCACAGTGCACAAAAGATCCTTGCCAGCATCGTAGTCGGCGCGCAAAGAAGCTCCTAATGCGCCCTCTGGAATCTTGAGATCCTCGCGCAAGCCTCCGCTGTCACTCATCAAGGTGAGGTAGCTATCATCGCTTATATCGGTGAGCTGAAAATCCTCGCGTTTTACGTGCGGCACATCCATGTTATGAGTGGAGGGACAAATATCCTCGTACTTTTTCTGTGTAAATATGTCGATGCCAACAAGATGGACTTTGGCGTGTCCATGCTTGCCTGTCTTCGAGGTAGACATATCCACGATCTTGCAAGGGCGTCCCTTAAGCATCACATATCCGTTCTTGCGCAGCGCCGAACATTGCATCGGGTAGGTTTTGGATGCACCCGACTCGCCGCCACCAAAATGCTCCCCTTCAGAATCCGACATTTTGACAAAATTTTCTTGTTAAAAACTTTACACGCGGCACGCTGTGAAGAAAAGGGAACTGAAAGAGTGGTCACACTATAGAGATGGAAAAATATCGAAACAACGCTGCTTTATTAAAAATATCGATGTATTGGGGCGTCGCAACGAGTTGCACTACTATTTTATCCACATTGTACAACACTGAAAGGCGGTCAATGTGCCCATCATCGATACACTAACTAATCGATATAATAATGTATCCGACATTTTGAAAATGGTAGGGTTGTCTTTTATTAAGTTGGTTGTGTGTTTGTTTAGCATGTGTGTGTGTGCGTGAGTCGTTCGGGTGCCATAAAAAGTGTACATTAATTTGCAATAACCCAAGTATTGAGTGTTTCTTTCAATTTAAGAAGTCTGTCTTTGAAATTGTAAACATAGACTAAACATTTTGTGCATAAGGGCGCACACATCAACTCGCGTACACATACAGAATTCATGTAAACTTGAAATCATTGTTCATTTGTGAAAATCAAAGCATCAAATAATTAGAAATAAGTACATTTCAAAGTTACCACTACATATATACGTTCTTTGTGTACGTATTTAAAGATGTTGCATATTGCAAATATTTGTGGTATGAACAAAATACGTGATCTACAAGGGTAAGTAATTTTCCTATATTGCTAGAAAAGAAAAAGAAAAGGATAGAAAAAAAAACAACTGCAGTTGCAAAGTGCGCATGTATGTACATATGAATGTACACATGAATACATATCGATATGTATGCATATGCATATCTGTAAATATCTATGTGTGTATGTACTCTGATGCGAAAGAATTCTGAATTCGTACGACTTTTAACTGTTTAGTGTTACGATAAATAAAAATCTGTAAAATTCAGAGTATATTTGAAGAGTGTATAATTGTAATCAGCCCTTTTAACACGCACACACCCACAAACATAAAAACACACACACACCGCTCTTAATGTATGCTGGGCGTAGGCTTCGTCGCAGTAGACAAATCACAGTCGTCATATGCACTATGCTGCAATTGGAGGCCCATAAAGATCCTGTTAGCATGTAAAAAACGATTAATGCTGGTGGAATATATATGTATGCATGTATTTATGCATTAAAAACTTTATATTTTCGATCTTCGTTTCCTATTTTTTGGACATATGGATATTTACATACATATGCAGATGGCGTAAGTTGATTATAAAACTTCATCAGCCTACGCTCGAAATAGCAATGTCTATTTTCTGGTTGTTTAAATGATTTTTGTTTTGGTCTTTGTATATTTTTACGATAAATAGAGTCCAACCAATTATTGTTACACTTGCACACGTACATGCGTACAAGTACTTATAAGTAAATACATGCATAAACACATAGATGTGTTTGTACAAACTCTACAGCTTGAAGTTTATCCGAATGCCGTGCTATCAGTAGTTATTTTTCATTTACATTCGTACTGTAGCACAAGTTAACTGAAATGCCTTTTTCCTCCTGCACTCTAATGTAAATAAATATCAAAATAGTTTTCTTGACCATTAGCTGAACAAAAACATAAAGTAGTCATATCTTTCTGCGGCAGATTTTAATTAGCAAATGTTCGTCTTTAGGTAGATAGCTGTTTTTTATTATACGATACACTTGATACAATTATTTGTTACTGTGCACAGTTATACAGAAAAATTATGACTATATATGCATTATCTCTTTCCTCTTTATTTTGTACTCTTATATTCAGCTGCAGATAAGACCATAATGTTGCAGCTCGTAACTGGAAGTGGAAGCTGATGCGATACAAGTTGTAAATTAAACATATGTGTATCTGTAGGTCTCATGAATATGGATAGAACAGAATTCGCTATTTAAGAAGTAGCAACCAATGCGTCACATATCCATACATTAAAACATGCTGCAATTTATTCTTTAATAAATACAAATATTTCAAGAAGACGTAATTTGGGTGCTAACTGGATTACGCTGGAGCATAATAACGAATTGTAAATCCTTCGCAAGGGATTACCATCTATTGTTCGCATCGCCGTTTTGGCGATTAGCCTGTGACTGTGGAAATGAATATTCTACTTTGTTTACTGTTAATAACAATTGTGGGAAATCCAACATCAAATTCTGCCTACGGTCAAATACAATACACATCCAAAAATCATAATGACAAGCTCCATTCTGTATCGGTAAACGAGCCATCTGTACTGGCTCTTCGAGTTGACAGGATTGGACGCAATGAGGCAGCAGCCCCCAAGGTGAATTTAACCGAAACTGATTTGAATGGGCTGGCCAGAGATGTCTCTAGGAACTTCAGTAGCAGCATAATTACACATGTTGCCAAATTTGATACGACGCTCAATCACCTTCTTGTGGACACAATAACCGGACGAGTCTTTGTTGGCGGTGTGAATCGACTGTATCAGCTATCGCCAGACTTAGAGCTGCACGAAACAGTGAGGACGGGTCCACAAAATGATTCTGTAGAGTGCACCATACTTGACTGCCCGCTTAATGCCGTGCGAAAGCCCACGGATAACTTTAATAAGGTGCTGCTTATAGATCGTGCCACGTCACGGCTTATTGCGTGTGGCTCCTTATTCCAGGGTACGTGTACGGTCCGCAATCTTCAAAATGTGAGCATAGTGGAGCATGAGGTGCCGGACGCAGTTGTTGCCAATGATGCGAACTCCTCAACGGTGGCTTTTATTGCACCTGGACCTCCCCAACATCCAGTGACAAACGTAATGTATGTAGGTGTAACCTATACCAACAATTCACCATACCGAAGCGAGATACCGGCTGTTGCGTCTCGATCTCTGGAAAAGACAAAAATGTTTCAAATTGCCTCATCGGCTGTAACAACTGGCACGCGCACCTTCATCAATTCATACGCCCGCGAAACATATTTGGTTAACTATGTGTACGGGTTCAGCTCGGAGCGGTTTTCATACTTTCTCACCACCCAGTTGAAGCACAATCATCACTCGTCGCCCAAAGAGTATATCACTAAGCTGGTGAGGATTTGCCAAGAGGACTCCAACTATTATTCATACACTGAAATTCCGGTGGAGTGCATTAGTGACGCTCAGGGCGGTACTAAATTCAACTTGGTTCAGGCTGGATTCCTGGGCAAACCTAGCTCGGATTTAGCTCAAAGTTTGGGCATCTCGATTCAAGATGATGTCCTTTTTGCTGCCTTCTCAAAGGGTGAAAGCAACATTCCAACCAACAACTCGGCTCTTTGTATATATTCCTTAAAGTCAATTCGTCGCAAATTTATGCAGAATATTAAATTATGCTTCAATGGAATTGGATTGCGTGGCCTCGACTTTATCTCACCCAGCATGCCCTGTGTTTTAACGGTATGTATGCGTAAAATCTTTGCAAATGTATACGTATATTCAGATATTGGAATATAGATATATTTTGTGTTTATATATGTAGAATATTTCTTTCCACATGCATAATTTAAAGTATTATAATTCAAACTAACTGACCGAATCAACCGTATAGTTTAGAAAATAAAAATAACGAATGAAAATTTACTTTTTTTGGGATTGAACAATAGAAAATAAGTAATATGAATTATGTCATTGCAGAAACTACAAACAATTGGCGAAGACTTTTGCGGATTGGACGTTAATTCGCCGCTAGGAGGGGAGCAGCCAATCACAGCTGTTCCAGTGGCAATGTTTAATACGAGGCTTACGTCAGTGGCTGCGACCAGCACTAGCGGCTATACGGTGGTCTTTATTGGCACAGCCAACGGTTATATTAAGAAAGTAGTCGTTGAGTCTTCGACCGTTGCAAACGAATATGCAAGCCTGGCAGTGGATGTGGGCTCTCCCATAAAACAGGACATGCAGTTCGATAACCAGAACCTTTATGTTTACGCCATGTCCGAGCGCAAAGTGTCCAAAGTAAAGGTGTATGATTGCGCCGACTTTAAGACATGTGGCGAATGCCTGGGCGCCAAAGATCCGTATTGTGGCTGGTGCTCACTGGAAAATAAGTGCAGCCCACGGTCGAACTGTCAAGATGACGCCAATGATCCATTATACTGGGTCAGCTACAAGACAGGAAAATGTACAACAATAACAAGTGTGGTGCCGCACCAATTGCAGCGTACTACCGCACGCACCTTGGAGCTTATCATCGATCACTTACCGCAACTCAAAGAGAATTTAATATGTGCTTTCACCACCGAGGACAAGGCCTTATTCACCAATGCCACTAAAAAGCGTAACGGTGTTAACTGTACCACTCCACGTACGGATATGCTACCACAAATTGAGCAGGGCAAACATCATTTTACGGCGAAGCTGTCTGTACGTACAAGAAATGGTCCAGACCTTGTCTCTACGGACTTTACGTTCTTTGACTGCAGCACACACTCATCGTGTACACGTTGCGTATCGTCGGAGTTCCCCTGCGACTGGTGCGTCGAGGCTCACCGCTGTACGCACGATACGGCCGAGAACTGCCGTAATGATATACTAGTGACTGGCGTTAGCCGAATAGGTCCAAGCTATCGTTCGGGTCCTGGCTTCTGTCCAACCATTAACGCCACCGGAGATGGCAGTGAAGTGCTCGTCGCTGCCGGAACTAGCAAATCGATAAAGGTGAAGGTTCACATAATTGGGCAGTTTATTGTGCAGACACGATTTGTTTGCCAGTTCAACATTGAAGGCCGCGTGACCAGCTTAAATGCTCAATTGCTTGGCGACACTATATACTGTGACAGCATGGAATTTCAATACACATCGAGATCTCCGAATTTAACTGCAACTTTTGCGGTCATTTGGGGCGGCTCCAAACCTCTTGATAACCCGCATAATATTCACGGTAAGTCATTGTTTACTTAAATTTCTTATGCTTTAATCGATCAACACTATTAAGTATTGTTTTATATGTATCCTTCATTTGCAGTTGTTATTTATCGCTGTCGCGACATGGCTGACAGCTGTGGGATATGCTTAGCATTGGCTGAGAAATACAATTGTGGCTGGTGTTCATCTACAAACACATGTGAGGTGGTAGAACAGTGTAATAAGAATAATGAAGGCAAAACGGATTGGCTGAATCGTAGCGAAATTTGTCCAAATCCAGAAATTCACTCTTTTGGTCCGAAAACTGGGCCCTGGGAGGGCGGTACGAACATAACGATAAAGGGCATCAATCTTGGAAAAAACTATAACGACATCTACTCGGGCGTTCGAATCGCTGGCATTAATTGCATGCCTTTTCAACAGTTTTACATAGACACAAAACAAATTGTGTGCACAGTGGATAGCCCCGGTGAGCAAATGTACAGGAATGGGCGTATTGTGGTTCAGATAGGTGACTACCGTGGCGAATCAAAAGAAGATTATGAGTTTGTTGATCCGAAAATATCGAATTTTTATCCTCGGTTTGGACCTACCTCAGGTGGTACAAGAATACATATAATTGGCAAACATTTAAATGCCGGTTCACGTATCCTGGCATTTATAAATGATCATTTGCCTTGTAAAATCATCAGCACTGACTCATCACAAGCAATTTGTCGGACTTCGCCGTCTCCTGGTATTATTGAAGGTAGACTAAAAATGTCATTTGACAATGGACCCCGAGAATTTAACGATTACAATTTTAAATATGTACTCGACCCAACTGTTGAACAGGTCAGTTCCGGACCCAGTGCCCAGATTAAAGTGCCAAAGGGCATTCCGGCTGGCGGAATCCGAATTGCAGTTACTGGCACACAATTTACCAGCATACAAGCACCAAGCATTTATGTATTTTATAAAGGTCAAATGTATGTGAGTCAATGTCGAGTTCAGTCAGATTCAGAAATGGAATGCCCGTCTCCAATTATTGTAGCTGATAGCCAAATCTTGGACCCGGAGAACCCCACGTTGCTCGAATACGGCTTTCTAATGGATAATGTGCTAAGAGTGCAAAACTTATCAAAGACGCATAACAATCATTTCGAGCTTTACCCCAATCCTGAATATTTCACGTTTGAGGAACGAGTCAAATACTTTAAAAGCGAATATCTGACCATAAATGGCCGCAATCTTGATCGGGCTTGCAAGGAAAGCGACGTCGAAGTTAAGATTGGCAATGGTTACTGCAATATTACGTCTCTATCACGACAGCAATTAACATGTCGGCCACCCACTGAAGCGGCGGCTGCTAGTAACAGTCCCGGTGGGCCAGAGGTTATTGTGCGTATTGGATCATCATTGCAATACCGTATTGGCATACTGAGCTACGAGTCTTCGAACTTAATCACGGATTGGGGAGATAACGCTGTATTTTTTGTAACAGCCGGCTGTGTAATTCTGTTGCTGTTCTTTGTTGCGTTGCTTGTGGCATATAGAAAGAAAACATCGGAGTCTAACCGTGTACTTCGCAACATGCAGGAACAGATGGATATTTTAGAATTGCGTGTGGCTGCCGAATGTAAGGAAGCATTTGCCGAACTCCAAACGGAAATGACAGACTTAACGGGCGATCTAACTTCGGGTGGCATACCTTTCTTGGATTATCGATCGTATGCGATGAAAATACTGTTCCCAAATCATGAAGATCACGTCGTCTTGCAGTGGGAAAGGCCAGAACTGTTACGCAAAGAAAAAGGATTGCGCCTATTCGCTCAACTGATAATGAATAAAACGTTCCTTCTGCTTTTTATAAGAACGCTAGAGTCGAATCGTTATTTCTCTATGCGCGAACGCGTGAATGTTGCTTCATTAATAATGGTCACATTGCAATCTAAACTTGAATATTGTACGGATATTTTGAAAACACTATTGGGTGATCTTATTGAGAAATGCATTGAAGGCAAGAGTCACCCAAAACTATTACTTCGTCGCACCGAAAGTGTTGCAGAAAAAATGTTGAGCGCATGGTTTACGTTTCTTCTGTACAAATTTCTGAAAGAGTGTGCCGGAGAGCCTCTATATATGCTATTTCGGGCGGTTAAGGGCCAAGTGGATAAGGGCCCTGTAGACGCGTGCACCCACGAGGCACGCTACTCTCTAAGTGAAGAGAAACTAATTCGGCAATCCATCGATTTTCGACCAATGACTGTGAATGCCAGCATCACACAGCAGCCAATATTTTGCAACAATTTGGACATGTTGCCATCGCACACTGAAAACGTGTCAGTTAAAGTGCTCGACTGCGACACAATTGGTCAAGTTAAAGAAAAATGCTTAGAAACAATTTATAGAAATATACCATCCAGCCAAAGACCACGCAAAGATGATTTGGATCTGGGTATGTAACCAGTAATTAGTTACTATATATTTGTACAAACTACTATATATATACTTTAATTAGAATGGCGAACTGGAGCAACAGGGCGTGTTATCCTCTATGACGAAGATGCTACTTCGAAAACGGAGAACGAGTGGAAAAAACTAAATACATTGCAACACTACAACGTGCCAGATGGAGCTGGTCTGAGTTTAGTACCAAAGCAAAGTTCCATTTATAATTTTAGTATATTATCGGATAAAAACGAGAAATCTCACAAGTAAGTAAAAACAAGAAAGGGCAGTTATCTTCAGGATGCCGATGTTTAAGTATTTTTTCAGACGTGTGTAAGATGAGCGAAATAAAAATAAATAAAAGATATGAAAGCGCTCCACGTATCGTGTCAAAGTTAAAACATGTTCTGAAAGGATATGCAAACTGTATACTGCTTCTTTGTTGAATAGTTTGAATTGTGGCAAATTAATTTTGCATTTCTGCCGTTTAGGTATGAAACTCTAAATATATCGAAGTACACCTCCTCCTCACCGACATTCAGCCGCGCCGGCAGCCCTTTGAACAACGATATGCATGATAACGGATTAAAATATTGGCATTTGGTCAAACACCATGATAGTGATGTCCAAAAGGAAGGAGAACGTGTTAATAAATTGGTCTCGGAAATATACTTAACAAGACTCCTGGCGACCAAGGGTACTTTGCAGAAATTTGTAGATGACCTTTTTGAGACTATATTTAGTACCGCTCATCGTGGCTCTGCCTTGCCCTTGGCAATTAAATATATGTTTGACTTCTTGGACGACCAAGCCCTATTGCATGGAATTACAGATCCTGAAGTCGTGCACACTTGGAAAAGCAACAGCTTGCCTTTGCGGTATGTATACACTTGCACGCATTATGAATGTCCTTAGCAATCAGTCGTAATAAAATTGTTTCCATTCTATTTTACAGTTTTTGGGTCAATTTAATAAAAAATCCAAATTTTGTGTTTGATATACATAAATCGAATATTGTGGACTCCTGCCTGTCAGTTGTAGCTCAAACATTTATGGATTCTTGCTCAACTTCGGACCATCGTTTGGGTAGGTTCTTATTGCTGGCTAGGTTTCCTGTTTGACATCATGCTTTAAACGTTACCTTTCCTAATACTAATGAGATTGCTTTTCTCCAGGCAAAGATTCGCCAAGCTCAAAGCTATTATATGCTAAAGATATACCCGAGTATCGCAAATGGGTTGACCGATATTACAGGGATATTCGGGATATGTCCTCAATTTCCGATCAGGACATGAATGCTATGCTGGCTGAAGAATCAAGGGTAAGTAATGAGTATATGAAATGGAGAAATGTGAGCTTTGCGGAATATGGTTTATTATTTATTTAATAATTTCAGCTTCACACCACGGAGTTCAATACAAATTGTGCATTACATGAACTCTACACTTATGCTGTTAAGTATAATGAACAGTTAACGGTAACGCTGGAGGAGGATGAATTTTCACAAAAACAACGACTTGCTTTCAAATTAGAGCAGGTTCATAACATCATGTCGGCTGAATAAATCTGCAATACTCAAAAGGATAGAAATCATGATTTATGACTAAGGGAAAGAACGGTATCAAAGTTTTGTGTGTTACCCAATTACGATTAAACAGGAAAGACAATTCTTTATATACATTTACTCGTACATAAAAAAAATACCACCTATGCAAATATATAAATGTACGTGTGTGTAAGTTCCATGACTATAGTGTCTGAATATTCTGCTTCGTACTTTATTTGTTCCAATTTCATCTAAATAATATAATATGTATGTGATGCAGCCATAAACATTTACAGTTGCAAAGTAGTACTGCCATATAAACATCAACGTCTCACATTCATAAACTTACACTAACAGCATTCCATTGAGAACACTACATGGAAATTATTCAAAATTTTGGTTTTTTCTGTCATATGTGTAATTTGCTCATTGATATAGTATATGTATATGTATGTATGTTTATTGTACTATACTGCATGTCAGTAAAATATTATCTAAGAATCGATATTCAATATATAATATAATCCAAACGCAAGCGCAAAAATCGACTGATTTTAATATACATGAAAACTAATTAATATTTTAGTTTGAAAAGTGTATGTATCTATGTAATATGTAATTTATAAATATGAATCTGCATCAAAATTGATAAAGATTACAACTACAATGTCATGTGTAGTAAAACAGACGAAATTTTGTATTACATAAATTCTTCTATCAATGAATACTATGTTACCTGGTAACCCTGCGGAAACTAAACGTAGCAATACTAACCTAATCTTACCGTAAGGTCACTCGGGGCAAATCGGTTTTGCAGTAAATTGTATGGCATCCGCTACATTTGTATTACAAGAGAAAACATCATTTTAATCGATTGTCAGCAGATTCTTCGTAGATAGATTTATACATAAATATAACAGCACTCGATGGAATATGAACACTGTTATATTGTTTCATTTATGAATTATACATTATACATTATACATATATGTGCATTATTGTTATAAGTATGTAATTACATTTATTAATGTCTGTGTGTAATTATGATTATTTTTTATCAACGTGTGTATTTCATAACATTTGTATGTAAATTATTTATTTTTACTTCAAGAAATAGGATACTTTTAGACAGCTATTGCTTACAATAAATTTTTTTTAATTTCATTTGGCCTTGGAGTTTCTTTTGTTCATTTATAGTTTCAATGTTAAAATCATATAAATTTGTTCATCTGTAGCTAATACTGATCCCAACATTAAACATCAGCTTTCAGCTTGCCAAACAAGCCAAAGTGATCGATGATCCATATATAAGAAGCAACGGCTACATACTTACTGTGTATGTATGTGTGTATTCTGAGAATGCGTAATTTTTCCTTCCATTATACAACGAGCGGCATCTGGCATGATTAAGCCATACACTTTATGGGTGTTCATATAATTATGTGTGTGTTCTTTTTTAAATTAAAATAATGGTTCATCTGGTCAATTTGATAACTATACAACATATGCATGATATGTGTGTATAAAGGCATAAATATGTATGTATTTCGTATTTATAACAAAATTGTAGAAAGTAAATGTCTTAAATGTATGTTTGATCAGCAAGAATTACTGATCCACAATAGGTTTATGCATGTAGACCGACGTGTCGTTCTTTGATTGTAAAGGGTATGCTAATCATTGTATTAGGTTTTATTCCGTCTTGTATTGCCCTTTTTCACTGCACTCTATCCCAATGATTTAATATCGACCAAGGTGTCTATCCTCCGAATGATAACAGAATCACGATTTCACAATGGACATCTCCAGCAATCTATCGGGGTGAAGAAAATAATAATAGCTGTTGCTTGCAGTAATTATGTCTAATTTAATAATTAAACTGAACTTAATTTTAGGCGAGCCGAGGATTTCCGTTTTTTCTTATAATTACCATTTGGGTATTAAGCGTGCGTACTCCATCAGAGTATGCATAGAGTCTAAAGTAAGCTACACCTACGTATAGTATGTATGTACTATTAAACCACCGATACAGGACCTGCACACACAAGTTACATCAATATCCGACTAACGGGACATGTAAGGTACACACTATTTTCTCATCTTTTTAGTTTGGCTTATAATAAATTTTATTTTCAATGCTAAGGACATATATACAAAGACAAATTTACATTATAAATAGTTATTTAAATGAAGACTTTATTACTGTGCGGAGACGGAGGGTACACTTTGTTTGTCGTGAATCGTCGTGTAACGCACTGAAGGAACCATCCCCGACCCCATTGAGTTATACGTCTTAATTCTTGATCGATTATATACTGTATTACATGTCTTATCGACTGACCGTCCGTCTGTTTGCTTCGCCAACTTCGGCTATTCGAAAATATCAGTTCATGTTTTTAGTTTTGGAGAATATTTTGGTTTTCATGTTTTAGTTTTCCAGTTGTCAAATAATTACTTATACTTATAGGTAAATATATATGTGTACATATATACATAATATATTTATACATTTTTGTGGTTGTGCGTAAAAATATAACGATAGTCCATAAAATGTTGTACATTAATGTCTAAGTACTCTAGCAATCGAATACTAAAAGTGGAAACTAAGAATAACAGATCAAATGAAACCCACTGTCATCTAGGTGTGCACAATCATAAGAGCATTACAACAGAAATTATGAATAAAACTGCTAAAATAACTTGTGTAAACAGTAAATGCATAAATATTATAAAGCTTCCGCTATTATTAACATATCTGTTAGACATTGTACCATAAAAAGCATTTATTTGAAAAGTACTTCTATGAATATACATTTAGTTTACGAATCGAATTATTTTCATTTGGATTTTATATACCTAAAGCGAAGTTTTCTAGCTACATATGTATGTATTGAACAAATAATAAATGCACACCATTTTGTAAGGTCAAATTCAACGTAAAATTAATTGTAACGATTTGTATGTTCTAATGCGAAATATCCGAAGGAATTAAGTATGTTGAGTATATACATGTGTATTTATACTTGATTCATTCGGATCTATCACCACATTATTATACAAAATGTAATTGAGCTAAGGCGACTGAGTCATTCTCAAACCTATGTAACACGTATCAGAATATGATTATTGTATTTGCATCTATGTGTGTGTGTGTGTGCGTGTAAAGTATTTTAAAATATACGAATAAAATTTGTGAGAAACTGTCAATCCGTGTCTTACAAGGACGCTTTTCCATTTATTATGTTTTCCTCAAAGATGTGATCAACGTTTCGTATTGGTGACTTCAGTTGTTTCTATTTGCTGGGGCGAACGTGGGATTGGCCTTAAGTCTTTAATCATTTTACCAGTACTCGGTAGGGCTTATCTGCACCGCATGGATCCTGAAAATGTGGGGGGGCGTCTTTTTCCTAGTCTGCTGTCTTCCTTCAATAAAAGGCAGCGGGGTGTTTTTATTCACTATATATGTTTATTTCACTTCGAGAATATTAGCTCAACTTCTTGCGTTGGCTGTGGCTACAGAGATGACACGATTACAAGTGCTAACATATTAGCATTTATGTTAGAGATAACAGCGCTGAGTGCGCTGTGTGGAGGCTGCTAACAGCGCTGAGTGCGCTGAGAGCAGGTTGCATTGCAAAGAGAGGGGATGTGGAGCGTAGGTTATGTTAATCCAGCTGATAAAGCCTGGCTTACCATATCCCACATAAACAGATCCCAAACGGTAAAGCAAGGTGCACAGGCACAGCTTGCTAGCTTGCTAAGCCAGACCCGCAAACGTTAAACAAAATTAAGTATAATTGGGTGCTGCAAGTATTTAATTATACTTGTCGTGTTTGTGTCCATATATGAATTTATTATTTACTTTGTTGACATTATCAGACTAATACTAAAATGTTACATCGACTTGTTCTACATGTAAATTCGAACCATAATTTAAATACAATTGGTACATAAATATCGATTTTATAATTAGCTTTATTCAAATTAAGTCTTATTCTAGGGAGGTTTTTCCGGATCAATGGTTGGTATGGTTATTATTGTTGGAATTGGAATTCAAGTTTCGTTGCAATTCTTTTCGATTTTATTTGTGTTTTGAAGACATTCCATCTCTGGAGAAGAATGATCTATCATGTGGCTTAACATTATGTAAGAGTATAAGAGTTATGACCGAGAAATAGGCTTCAGTTCCAAAGCTCCACACAGTTGAAATATTTGGGAAAAGCCCCCGCCATACATTTTGTAATTTGAGTACAAGTAGCCCAAGTAAATTGAATTGATACAGTTTTCCGGAAAAAACAATCCTCATGCCATTTAATATGTTGTCATATTTCTATATAGAAAATATTTCGATTAGTGGGTGGGATTCATGACCCGAAACTACTTAAGCTATTTTGACGAACCTAAAAATGATTATAATTTAAAAGCCTCTCGTCTATTGTTAGTTTACGTAACAAAATGTAGATGAGTTAATAACAAGCTTATCTGATAAAAATGGAATCCGCATAATTTCGAAGTTATTAAATTGAAAACCTATCTACATAGTAGAGGTTGTCCAAAAGGATACGACCCTTTCAATGAGTTAAATAAATAACTAAATGCTAATCAATAAATTATTTAGAATGTAACTTAAGTTGAAATGATGAGAAACTGTCGTCAAATAAGTTTAAGCAAACGCCTTGTTGCTTGTTTGGGAAGAAGTTTATGAATGACGAGAATAGAACTTCTGTAGGCTATCCACATCTTGGAGATGTGAATGGAAAGAGTCAATCCATATAATACTTAAGGAGCATCGTGCTAACGCGTACAAGGATCAAACAAGGAAAAGTTACTGTGCGTTCATTTTGACATATACAATAGTATTATGATAGAAGATATAGTGCTCTAACTCGATCTACATACATATATTTATATGCATGCAAATAAACTTATGATGTCTTGCTTTATCCTCGAATCATTGTTTTCGGCCTTTTTGTTGGGCTACTGTGTTAAAAAATAGGATGGCAATGGGATAACGAAGGAAACGTTTGCGGAAATACTTGACATTGGCTGTTAGAATGACAAGTCGAGCCCGAACCGATATACTTTGGGGGTGGAGATGTTACAGTTGATGACGTGGCATGTGGCGTTAGATTCTGCCCGACGTACGTCACTGGCAAGTTCAAGTATAGAGGTGAGCTTGGCGATACATGTGGTATGACAATTGGTGGGTTATCCATAGAGGGTTTACTGGCAACTGTAAGCGCTTGTTGTCCTTCCACAACATGGGCTACAGCGACAGCAGCCACCGCTGCCGCTTTTGAAAGCAGATCAGTTGGCAAATTAAAGATTGAGGATCACTGAAGTCGCGGCCAATAATTGCTGCCTGCCAAATCCGAAACATTTTGAGTTGCTATTTGTACAGGTACCGAAACGCCAGCAGATATTACGCCTGCAAGATAACATTTTCGTTAGTTAATTACCGTAAATGGAGACAGGTGCACATATACCTGTGTTGGCTGCGCCTACTGCAGAGGCGTTCCCATAGACCCCATGTTGTGGCGGCTGCTGGTGAGCCGCTGCTGGGTTGCAAGCTGTATTTCGAGGGTGGGCAGCATAGGGAGACCCCAAGGACAGCGGATCATGAAACATGTATGGATAACTGTCCCTCTGTTGTAAACATGTCGGCGTCATTGAACTCAATGATTGCGTCATCGAGCTGCTCAAAAATTAGAAACAAACACAAACATCATTAGTAGGTCAAACTGTAATTAATTTACAAACGATAATAGAGAAGTCCTGTTGCTAGAGTATTTATTTTTTGAAGACTTACTTGTAGCTTTCAGCCATGGTGGCGATAGGTTGCGGGATAGATGAGTACATTGTATTGAAACCAGTGTTTAAGGGTAAACGGGGCGCTACAGCTTGCAAAGGTGGGCTATCGGAATGAGGATGTACATTGCTCGCATCACCGCCAAGTATCTATGAATATTTTTGGTTTTGTCAGGCAATGTTTTGTTTGTAGCTGAACTGTGTGCATTCTTACTGTCGGACCATTGGAGGCCTCGTTTGGGTTGTTGTTGCCCGCATGTACTGTTGATGCTCCCTCTGAGCCAGCTGATGTACCAATTCCGGGCGTCGAATTGTTAGCCGTTGTAGCATTTGTAGGGACACTGCTTCCGGAGGGATTGTTTGTGCTTGTACGTCCGCTGGTTCCCCCAACATTGTCGACTGAGCGTCTTTGGGTGCGCAACTTTTCTTCTCGACGCCATTTAGCCCGACGGTTTGAGAACCAAACCTAATTAAAAGGTTGTTAATACTCATATACAAACACACACATAAATGTACGTAGGTTATTTAATCAACACAAAATGAAAGCACTCGTAATAGCAAATGTAAACACCAATTGCTGTTGCTATCCCAGTTTCACATGAACGGAACCACATTAATAAATGCTGAAGAGCCGAATCTGTTCCACTATGCCTGGAATTATCGTCAACATCATAAATCAATGAAAAAAAAAACACACAAGTAAAATCTACCGCCTACTCAATACTCTGTTTGCAGTATATGACAGTTAAGAGCATGGATAGTCGCTCCTTAACTATGAAATTGGTGACTAAAAGAAACTTGACTTCTGCTTTAAAACTGCATTAGATATAGATTTGCGGACTGTTCAATTTTTTGTGGCCGTTGGTGTACTGAAGGCGGACTGGACCTCAAAAGCAGTATGCTCGTTTTCCGTATGCGAACAGAATTCAAAGGAATATTCAGCCTCATCGTGTAATGAAGCTTAAGCCTCGCCGCTGCAGTTGAGGGCCGTGTTGGCTTGGACTGCGACTACTTATTTATGTTCTGGTGACAAAGGGGTGAATGAGGATTACAATATTTGTTGTGCCTTCATATTTTCATCATGACATTTATTACTTTGCGTTATTGTAGCCGAGACCACTCATCAGTTGGCGCGCTTGACAGAGCTCTTCAACAAATTTGCTTCCCCAGCGCGACGGCTCAATGTGAAAATCGCAAGTAGTTTCAAGTGTTTTTACAGTCAAATTGTTTTTATTCACTTATACAAATAATCATAAGCTGAACGAACCGAGCATAAAAAAGAAGCATTAGTAGCAAATAGTAGCACAGGGGTGCATTTTGGGGGTTGACATTGACTTGCGACTCTGACTTGCGTGGCTAAAAGCCATGGCAATCACTTCAAACAATCGGTTACAAAATTCATCACCCCCGTTGATGCGGCACGGGCTTAGAGGGATAGAAGAATTCCAAATAATTATGACCCTTAGTGAACGGCTTGTACAATGCATTTCCCTGCATGTCTCGAATGCAACTTATCAATACTCCAAAACAAATAAATATTTAAGAAAACGAATAATTAAAAAAGAAATACAACCAAAAAGAATTAAACAAAACTGAAAGACAAACCTGAATACGTGCCTCTGGCAAACCAATTTTTTCTGCTAGCCTCTCCCGTGCAAAAACATCAGGGTAATGCGTCCGTTCGAATTCTATAGTAAATATCAGATTTTACAGATTACAAATATATCAAAAATTAATATTGTAATGTGGAGCAATGTGTATATTGAAGATCCACCTTTTTCCAGGCTGTCAATTTGTTCGTTTGTAAATGAGGTTCGATTCCGCTGCAGTTTACGCTTCAGCCGTAGACGCATCTGTGAATCTTCGTCGCCCGAAGAGTTGTGATCGGAGTTACCGTCAGATGTACTCTCATGTGAATTGGGATGAGAAAGATCCCCTGGATAAAGATCTACAATTTGAAATGCATGCACAACAACATATTAAATTCGGATGATTATTATTATAAACATTATTATTGTAATTACAACAAAGCTACATTGACCAGGATCAACAGCGTTTACTTTGCCAAATTGGACTGTCCGTCTGTCCATCTGTCTTTATGTCTATCCTTTCGTTCAGATTACGCGAATCATTTAATTTTTGTGCATTTAGTTCATTTGCAGAGCAGTGGCATTTGTGAACTCATTTTACTGATTGCTTTTCCTTATCTTTGCGCAACATTGGCCTCGCACGCACAAATACCTATTTATATGTATGTGTATGCCTTGCCAGCCACATAGAAGAATATTCGGGTGCGTATGTGGTTGAAGCGGTAATGGGATGGGATGACGTGCTGCCTTACAGCAATGGGACATATGTCAGCCTTATTTATTGATCGGAGAATAAACAAAAACAATTGAATGAAGCAAAGCCTTCAGAATTGCGCTTCTCAATTAGATTTAATGGCAAATAACAAATGACCAACAAATTAACTATTTGTTTGTCCTGATGTTTGATCATCTGTGACAAAATGTTCTCAATGTCTCGAGTACGATTTGGGGTGGTTTTTTCTTTCTCTGTTGCTCTGTCGATTTGGGTATGCTGTTCTTCAGTGGTAACTACACTGGAATTAGAAATGATTTCCAAATTGTATCGAAATAATTTGGGCTCTTGTGATTTGACAACAGCCGGTTTCTATAAGATAAGTTAATTTAGTTTCGACATGCAGATAAATCATATCCAAAACCAAAAGATTTCGACTTGTTCAAACTCAAATCAGAGAAACCGTATCGCACGGAATATCGTCAAATCCTAAGCATCCATCAACTCTGTACCGTCTCTAATGCTTTCAAATGAATATGTGTATAAATAACATAAATTGAATAATAAACATATTATATCTGTTAATGTTAGTTAATATCCCGAAAATGAAAAACCAATATTCTTTTTTCTTAATTGTAACATTCTTAACTACTAATATATGCATAAATATTTAATAAATTCAATGCAAACAGTGCAAGGGAAAATAAGATGATTTAGCCGACACAAATCGTATTCCTGTTGTGCACTAAATAAAAATGCAAGCAACGGGAGTTTAAGGCTAAAAATGGTCTACATCTTACCTCGTTTTTGAACTTCATCGCGGGTTATCTGCCCAGCTAAATTCGTGGGTACCGTCGTGGGCGTAGGTGGTAGTGCCAAGTGGGCCGTCGTCGTATTTCCTGGATACCAGGCCCAGCCGCCAGTTTGTCCATTGAACATTCGCAGCTTCTCATAAACAGACTCGTTCTGCTGCTGCGCCTGCTGCTCCTTTTGTGACGCTAAATTGCGTAGCACCCGATTAATAGATGAAACCTGCAATTAAAGCCGAAGTACAAAGGCGCACATTTGCACATATTGTAAATACAAGTATACGAGTATAGGGTAGTGCTAGTACTAGACATGCTATGGAAATGTTTGCCATCATGTTTACTTCTCATTTTTACCCTAAATACTAATGCAGTGCAAGCTGCTGCCATTGGCTATGGAGTAACAACCAATCACGCGCTGTTGTTCAAGAGCAGGATGGCAATACAACACTGTTGGGTTTTTCATATAGCGTACGCAGTGTACTACACATACACACACATACACTCGCACTCACACTCACACTCGCTCAAAACACTTACAAATAAGTCTGACGATTTTACATGCATACAACTGTCGACCTGAGCAAAATATGTGACTGTTTGTATGTACATACATACATATATATATGTATGTATGTGCACAAATACAAACATGCACATAATTAAGTTTTTGTTTTATTAAACTGGCATTTACAAAAGTGTGGGTTAACCTGAGTTCAGATAACTAAGTACATACACAAATTAGTATGTTTCACATTGCAGAATGAATTTTATTATTTCAATTACCAATTTAAACTTTCTGAAAGTAAATACTACCTGAAAATCGATTTTCAGTAGTTACACTCATTATTGTGAGGGGTTGGACTTGGAAATATTGAAATTGCAAACTCAATATTTTAGTTAATTGAAACTCGAATAAAAGGCAAGCGAACTTTTTTTATCTGCTTTGGATATACATTAAAATGTATGCATTTAAATACATGTGCTGTATGACTGGCTAAGTGGGTTGCGGTGACCCCACACATGTACCTAAAATACAGATGTTTGTTAAAAACCTTTGATGTCTTTTGAAGTCTTTATGTTTAAATACAAAACAGGCCGTAATTCATTGTAATCGCAGCACTGCATCCAACATCAATGAGGGAGACCGAGCCGAGCATCCAATGCAAAGAAATGCCAAGACCAATGCGCCGGACACGTGCCAACACTTAAGGTCCAAAGTGGCGTTTCCATGTTCTTGTTAATGGGTGCAAACAGAGTAAAAGAACATTTTCAGACCATAATCGCATCGTATCGCAATATATATATATGTATATATATATATATGTAAGCACTTATTTGCTTGTCCTTATGCACATAGTATACTGATCATTTTCTTAAAATGTACTCATACAACGCTGGATTGAAGCAAATAAGCACACAACATTTGACTATTTCCAATCGCATTCCGTGATTAAGTAACACTTCAAGAAAGGTATAACGAGTTTCTTGAACTCCATGTAACCCAGGTCCAGTTTTCATGCAAGCCGGGGCTTGCATCTTCTGACATTCGAAACCAGCCACCTCGAGGTGGACACACTGGCGACCAAGGCAATGTCGGAAATACTCAGTGAATCACCAGCAGCATAGGTCTGACCCTCCAAAAAGTTGTTGAGGTGCTCGTAGGCAGTCTCGAACTTTTTGAAGGCCTCGAGATCGGCGGGCGCCTTTGGCGAACACTTGGGATAGTAGTAGTTGGAGAAGCTCTGGTACAGGGTGCCCATGTCGAAGTAGGGTAAAGAGAGTCAATCTTGGGGTACTTCTCCACGGGATACCCGAGGATGGCACGCGACATGGTGAACGGAGCAGCAGGGCGCGGAGCCGCGCAAATAGTAGAAGTCAGCCATTTTATTTTTATATTGTAGTACCAAGTATCAAGCAACAGTGATGATCATGGTTGCATTATTTTTATCGATTAGCTACCTCAGTTTCTCGAATATCGATACATTTCGATTTCCATGCCACAATTTTAGAAGCATTGGCTTCTTGTTGATATATAATGTGCGTTGACATATTATTGATAAACTGAACAAATTAAATCAAGATCTCATCGAAAATATCCAAATTATTTTCGATTGCGCGAACATGTGTGATAATGCGACTGGAAAATGACCGCCGCGAGCGTACATATGTGTGTGTGCATTCTGCAGCGCCCCCGTTTTGTTCGATTACCTGTGCGCACGTTTGTGTGAGTGTGTGCGTGCATATGGAAATGTTTGTCGCTAGCCGGTGAGCTCAATCCAGGCTTGTGGATAAAGACATGCGCTGCCCCGCCTTTTTCCAACTTTGTATATTGTATTCATATATTGGTGTAGTGCAATTTCCATCATGCTGTCTGTCTGTCCGTCTGTATGAACGCAACTCTTTTCGACAGAGATAGATATAGAGACTTGAAACCTGGGGCATATACTGTGCCCGCGTCAGACAAAGTGTAACAATTACAATGCTACTCCAATAAGATCGATATTTGCACATCGGTAATGCCACATATCTCCCGCAGTTTAAAGGCTACACTTATCAAATTTGGTTGGTAGGTTGTTGGCGATGTCCTTCAAGGATCGACGACAAATTTGTAAGGCCACGCTCACACCTGCGTGCATAATCGCCAATTCCGGTATTTCGGAAAATGTAAAAAGAAAGAGTGACCAATCTTGAAAGATAACATGGTGGTAATCTCCTCCAAAGATCGACACATACATTTTCAGTCCACGCCCACACCCACCGCCCCCAGGAACTGAGGCGCTAGAATTCTGAAATGCGAATGTCTTCCACAATTTATAAGCTAGAATCACCGAATTTGGAAAGTTATTGGTAACTCCCCAAAGGGATCGATACAAAATTGGAAGGCCGATACACCTGTTAGTATAAATCACACACTTTGAAAGCTGGAGTCACCAAATTTTAAAAGGTATATTGCTCGTAACACCAAAAATGTCCACTATAGCGTTCGACTAAATGTTTTTTCTTGTACTTTATGTTTACCGTTGCTGATATGCTCAATTGTTTCGGGCTTATGTAGAGTTGCCAACCGCCAAATATGCATTGCGGAACTAGGATTAGGTGAACTACATACATGTATCGTTTGTTTACCTGATCGAACAATGAAAATACCTTTTTTCCACTAGAAGCAGTAGACGAAACTATAGCCAAATATTAATCCACTTTAAAGCGATGCGTCGGCATTGTTTTTAAATTACTTAATCCATTGTGCCTGCCGGTTCAACGTTTGTTGCTCTGCGTTTGGTTCTACTTTGCAAAAATCTTGATAGCAGACTTAGGCCTTGAACCCGGTTTTCCTTCTCTCTTTTGTATGTTTAGAACATCAACCCTCCACTCCATTCATCAAATTTGTAGTATTCGGATTAGTGTGTTTATAAAAATAAGTCTGTACAGAAACTATGCTTGATGCTCAACCTAATCATAAGTATTTGCAAACCGCGTGCCTCAACATATGTATAAATTGTTAAGTATGATAGCATTTAGAAAACACTTACGCTTGGAATATTATCACTATTGCATACTTGCTCCGAAAGTAGTCGATCCCGAATCTCCCATGCAAATATACTGGGACACTCCCTTTTGTAATCCGCTATTTTTTGTACGACAGGCGTTGTAGCTACTCGTGGCTTTGAACCACCTATCGCTCGGGGTTTTATAGATCCAGTTTCGTAATATCTACAAATGGGAAAATCAGTTAATTTCGACAAATCACATTAAAATACTGATTAATAGATAATTTCAAGTAGGTTTCTTACAATAATAAAATATAACAAAACTATATAGTACGACAGTTTTCATACGTTACGAATGTCAACAATACTATTATTTTCAGATCATTTCACTCCTCTCCTCTTCACTATCTCTAGACTTTGCTTTGGAACTTTTTTGGAACATAGCCGGCGGTTATTTGTTTCTCCCTTAAAAAGCATTCCTGCATTTTTAGAAATCTTTCGTTTTCGCCGTAGAATTTATAAATATATATATTTGGACGTTATGGAATTAAAAGTGTGTTCTTTCTTTCACTCACATTAAACTGTTCTTCGAGATCCAAGATAGCTTTCGAAATGCTTATAGGTATGATTGTCTCACCTGCCCAAGATTTTGCTAACGCAGCCGTTAGAAACTTGAAGTATTCGAGAAATATCACATGGACGTGCGCCGGAGTGAGCCAACTCAACAATTTTTTGGCGGGTTGAATCAGGGAGGGGTCTGCCGTTGACATACACGCCACCTAACTGGTTAATTCCACTGTGTCCCGCCGTCGAGCATCCGAATAGCGCACTTTGGCCCATTCCCACCGATGAGTGGGGATGTCCATGCATGATGTGTTCCGTTGTTAGCATCATGATTCCCAATTGTCCTGTGTCTAGTTTCTTTGTGTATTAGTATTGGAGACGAGAAAGGTTTTTAAATGTTTTTCTGTTCTATTTGCTTTGGTATTATTGCATTAGCTAATATTTTCGATACACTTCGATAATTAAATTGAAGAAAGCACTGACAACGTCGTATCCTTATGCATTAAGCTTTAAAGTTCATTTCGATGTTGGGTTTTGTACTTGTAAATATTTATGTATTTGTATGTTCCACTTTATTAATAAACTAGAGATTACACTACGTTACGGTTCCGAGTTGGGAGGCATCATCGGATTTCGGCGGGCTTGTTATCGATTTCGTTATGGTAACCATTATTTCATTTTCTTTATTTTTTCCAATTTTGTATTTGTAGTTACTTGCACTTTTATTTGATTTGCGACTACGATTGAGTTTTGTCACGTGTCTTGGTCGATTGCTCGTGAACTTGAGGAACGCACATCGGTGCCGATCTGCCGTAGGCAGCCAGCGATCCGGCGGCAACGCCACGGATTGCGAGCCCGTCACTTCTCTAACAAATTTGTTTGCTTCAAAATGCAAAATAATCAGAATTGCGGCGGCGGTGTTAGTGTGCCCTGAACGAAATAGTGTACGACTAACTGGTTAGCCAAGCGAAACGATAATGAGCTCTCAAGCGAAAGACCAAACCTGCACAAACAGGGTAGCGCATATCGGAGGCAACAGTAAATACGGCCCGCGCGGCCATTTTGAGTTGGTGTTTGCCGTGGTGCGAACGGGACGAATATATGCTTACTGGCTGGAATGCCGAGAGGAATGACGATAGTAGCGCGAACTGAGTACAAGAGGGATGACCGTAGAATGTGCTTTTTGGTATAACAGGACGCAGAATCATCCCAGGTCTCGCAGCCATTTACAATATACAAATCGCCAGGAAATTTTATAAGAACGTTGGGGAACTGAATTACATACATACATACATCGTTAATACATACACAAATACAAATGCACACTTGTACATACACACACACGTATATATACAAATACATACACACTAACACATCCACATATTTAAATGCAGAGAACACGAGCAGCATTCGTTGAGGTTGAGGTTGAGGGTTCCTGTGTAGTACCATGGACTTTTAAATTTGTATTTCGTTTACCCTGTGCCCACTCGACTATGTAAAAGGGGTATCTCCTGCCGACTGCACGGAGTGCTTCGACTTTTCTCTTAGTTATCTGAGCTTTGCTCTTAAATTAGCAAAGCCTTTCCATTACAGTTTACAGTTCTATTGCTTTATTTAATATTTATTTGCTTATATTTATTTATTAAATTTTTATGTCTATGCTTTGACACTGTGTGAATTGGCCTATATAATAAATATGCGATTAACAATGACAGATTGTTCATATGTTGCATACTTAACATCTGAGAACAGGGTATTGCTTGGTCGGAGTATTCATACTCCTTGTTCTTGTTGCTGGCTTTTTGCGTGTGCAGTCACATATTTAAATACACTGAGATAAAACATTGTAGCACCATTTAAGCAATATTTTTCATTAAAACAATCGTTGATTTTATGCGCTTCACAAATGTGTGATTTCGATTTACAAACTAAGATCAAACTTATTCCATAAGGAGAGTAGTATTACAGCATTATGAAGCACTCTCCTCTGCACAGTGCATTGACATACGCGTATCTCCGTGCAGTAGAATATATTTGTGTAAATGTTTGCATGTTTGTTAATGTTCGTGTATATATGTGAGTGGGAGCAGATACACACAATGCTAGTACATACGTGTACATACGCATACACACAGAGTTGGCAAAAGAGTTCGTAATGACCAACATTTACATACATTGTTGAAGACCACGAACCAGAAATCGAGCAACAGAAGATCTGGGAACCGCATAATTATGATTAAGCAGGACCTCCTAATAACTTAGTGATAAAAGTCATGTCGTGACCGATGTGAATCTTACACGTATTCATCTTGTTCTACTGCTGTAAAATACTTAACCTGCCGTTGTCGACAATTGGAGGACTTTTAATCTTTATATAGAGAGAAAGCCGAGTACTGATTGTATTTTGTGGGAATGCCAAACATTAATTGTTGTAACTGCCACAATGATCACAGACTGTTATAAAATGCGTTTTTATCGTATTGTACTTTTACTTACTACAAAGAGGAAAAGAAAGCCCCAGTTACATCTTAAAATTGTGCCATATCATAAGCCATTTCCACCCCGAAAATTGCGGAAGCATCCACATAGCACAATTCAAACCCCAACCCCCAGTATAGCTTGGGCCAGCCTTAGTAGAAATCACTCGCAATACTCACTCTATCAGAACCGGCGGCAGTTACGGCTTGGGCCACGAGAACGTCAAATTTAACATGCGGCCCGACACGTTTTTGGGATTTTTGAAGTCACACGCATCAACGGTCGCTCTGTCGCCCACACTGTCGGCATCAGACCAGTAAAAGAGTCGAGGGCTTCTTCAAAGCAAATTCCTGGCACGACCCTGGAGTGTGGTGAAAATTTCATGGAGAATTGCGAAGGTGACGAATCTGATTTTTCTGGAATGTGTGAAACATTTTAATTTATTTCATATTACAAAAAAAAACTGTAAACTGGTATACCCAACAAATAGGGAAAATTTTACGATTGTGGCTATAGTTTAGAGACAAAATCCCAAGGAATATCTATGTTTATCAAGTGCTACACTCTGATAGTGCAGGTGTAGAAACAGGAGTCGCAATGTCTGTAGCTAAGAGTTTGTACAAGTTAGGTGAGAGCTATCTGCCTCCAGGCACACTTGTTCCTTTTTCTTATGCATGGGGTACGACAAAACACTATTTCCGAGGCCGAAGCCGAAGCCGAAGCCAAAAGTCGAATGTCTGTCGGCTAGCGGGACACGGGCACGGGTTTTGGGTGTGCAGGGAGGCTGTCCTATTGATTACCTCTGACATCAACTCGCAGACGATCCAGAGGTGCCGATAGAATCGAGTTCCCAAACAACAGTGCACTACTATTTTCATTGTGCTGCGGAAGAGAACAAACAAAAGATAATATGCGTAACATTGGCCAAAAACCAAACATCGGTATATCGACCCCTACCCGATGGAAGACCTCTCTCTCTCTCGTGGCCCAGGCTGAAACATAAGCCACAGACTCAGCCGCAGTTGCAGTCAACGTAAGTCGGAGGCTTATTAGAAAAGAAAAAAACGCATGAATAGAAAATTCAATATCCAGAGCATCTATTGAGAGACAAGAGGAGCGAGGAGCGAGGAGGACAAGAGTATAATTTAGCTTAGACAACAAAGACGAAGACCAAAAAACCGCAGCCGATGCTGACAAGAGACAGCAGCAACTGATGGTGATGGCAAGGTTCTATGTATAATAACTAATAACAATAGAGGTCAAAGTAGTTACACTGCATACTCTCAATAGAAGTATGTGTGTGTTTGCACAGTATACAGATAGAGATACAGACACAGAGATACAGATACGAGTACTCTGAGTACTCGCCGTGAGGCAGTAATGCAGTTTGCAGGAGGTTTGTTAGACAGATGTAGGGGCAGACTCGCTTTGACAGTCAGCCTCTACTTAGGGGTGCGTTGAGCTGAGCCGAGCCGGGCCGAGCCGAGCCAAGCCTACCCTTGAAGTAAACAATTAACCGAAATGATGCCATTGTGTGTGCACTTCGGCTTGACTAAAAATGCATACTACTGTCGCTGTTATTGTTATTATTGTGGAAGGGCGGGATGGGGATGTGGCAACGCCAGCCTTTCCATACCTGAGGCTCGAATGATTCTCATTCGTCTCTCACGCACTCGTAAATATCAATACCAATTAGCGTATACACATGCATAATATGTAAGGTGTGAAGTGATGGCTCAACTATTATAAAGTATCACCTTAGCATATTTTGTCATTTTTAATTACATTTTGTTCAATTTCTTTCCGTATATACATATATTGACCTGCCATTACCGAAAATTACCGTCGGTAAATCAAAATCGTTGCTTAACTGAGCAGGCTTCACCCGGGATTTGGAGATAGAATTTTCCAAAATGCATTTTAGTGCTGCTCGTTCGCTAACTGAGCTGTTCCTAACAACTCCTGACAATGATAATGATAACCGTGGACCGGCTCAAGCTTCTGGGTCTGGATGAGTAGGTCGGACTGCACGCGTCGCGTATTACTTGCCGGATACGGAAATATTATTTTAAATAACTGCGCACAATCATAGAGGCCCGACGTCCTGCATGCCCGTTTACCAGAGCAATGGGATGAAGCACAACAGTTTGTCAGATTGCTGGCACTGTGCATGTGAAGTGTACTCGGACTCGGGGGTGGACGTGTGCGTGTGCACGGGAAATTAACAAAGAAGCGTGCCGAATCTGGCTCGAAATATTTGCTTACTAAAAGCTACCATAATTTATTAATTTATTGCTAGGATTTACTCAGTGGTCGGGAGCCCTTTTACTTTCGCAAACTTGGCCCAAGCCGAAATTCCAAAAACTAAAAGCAAACTTCAGACAGTCAGCTGTCATTTGCAAATGTGCTATATACAAATAATAAGTTATAATGATAAGCTACCTCATTTGAGAGAGGCACCTTAATTGGTTCATTGATAAATACATTTCAAAAAAGCCTTAAACATGTAAAACCAATAATAATCAGCAGCAAACCCTCCCTTGGCGATACATTCACTGAAATCTGAAGAGCCACGTGTTGGCATTTTAATCATACAACAGGCCTTACACCTCAGCGTATTTCGTGTTTTTCTCAAAACTCTCGAACACGATGCTTGCATTATGGCCTAGAAAAGCTCTCAAAGCCATTTTCCAGTATTTATCAATGTGTTAAGCCAAAGAAAACAACCATTCTACCATTCTACTGAGGGTCTTTAGTTTTATTCTAAGCCTACCTATTTTTGCTTTAACAAATAATCTCTTCTGATCCCAACTTATTTGGACAGAACTATATAATAATAATACAACAAGTAGAAATCAAACGAAAAGAGTTCATCATATATATATATATAACACTTACACTAGTGCATGTGCTATATATATATATACAGGGTGTTCATTTTTGAACATTCTGCCAAGGGCCAGCCGAGAGTCGGCGTTATCATTTAATTATTAGGCCCGACAACCTTTATGGCTTGTAGTTTTCTTTTACAATGATTTTTCTTATCACATATATATATATAGGGTGTTCATTTTTGAACACTCACAATATATCTGTCGACAGCAAATTTGAACAAATTTCAATGGCTTATTAAAATGTTTTTCTCACAGCATTGTGATAATGGGCAGGGGGCGTTCTCCGACTGTGTGCAACGGATGTGCAAAAATCTGGCACACGCTGAGACACCGGTTGGAGTTGGATCTGTGGCCTGTCAAAGGGTTCAGTATCGTCAAAATAAATGGCAATTCTCCAAGGAGAAATTAAGGTGGCATACGTTTGCATTGAGCTCCTCCAACTGAAGAGAAGGAAAGAATTGCAATGTATGAATTAATATAGATTGAGTAATTGCATTTTAGCTTTTATCCATCGCGTTGACAACCGCAAGCAGAGTGACCATTTTCAGCCCGTACGGGCGTTTAAATCTCTATTTAGTGCACCTCACTGGAAGCACTAACTCTAAGGGGTAAGGGTTGCTCTGCTCTTATGATGATGATGACGATGATGCTCCTGCTGCTGTTGTTACTGAGACTTTACGTCACCGGCACAGTCGGTCGGCGGTCGTCGGTCGACGGTCGACGGTTGACGGTCCCCAACCCACTCCAATCAGAAACAACCGCCTGCTGTTGCCATCGAACTAGAAGGAACAGTCGTTCGGCCACGTGTCGCTGACAAACTGCTTAAACACGCCACGCCGTTGATGAATTCAAATAGAGTTGTTGCGCTCATTGCCCGGGTTGCCTGGGATGCAGTGTACTGCCGTTCGGGTCGTTTGGCCCAGTCCCTGTTCTCGACAAATTACACACTTTGCGGCATTTTGCGCTTTTAACAATTTTATTGTTATCGATCGATGGTCGCCTGGCTGCCAATTATCAAGTGCCAGAGCAGACAAGCACCAATTGTGTTAATCAGACGTATCGACATTCTTTTTTCTTCATGTTTTTGCGCAAGGTGTGGGGGTGGAACGGGGTAGGCCAAAAGTCCACTGGCTAGAGCCGGCAGTCGAGATGAAGAATTGCCGATAAGGCACAACAAAATTTGCATATATCAAGCATACGAAATGCAATTAATTATATGGGCGGCTGGCTATGATAATCACACATATTTGTTTTGTGCCCCCAATACAATGACAAACACCAAATACATGCCCAAGCAAACTAATACATATACGTATATACCCATTGGATGTATGTAAATATGTACATACACTCGAAACATGCACGTACAAAGGGATTAGTAGGTGGTCACCATAGCTAAGCCATAGGTCGACATGAATTCAGGATTACACGAGTTCTCTTAATTGCCCACGAAGTCGGCAATATTTTTGGTCGAGCCACCTACTTTATGTTTTGGCTAGTAGGCACATATGGAACTTGTTCATTTATTTATTTAATGGAAACTGGAAGTAGACCACTTATAATAAATAAATCAAATTAGACATCCTTTCATATATTTGCAATAAGTTTAGAGTGCAAAGAAGTTTTCGAACAGCAACTATATGAAAAATGAAAAACAGTTGTCTGGCCACCTGTCCGCTTCCACTTGCCAGTACAGAATGTATGACATTAAGTAGAAGGAAGAGAGACACATTCCCAATAAATATTTGATCATTGATGCGATTCACGTTGACGCGTCCAACTGATTCTTATCATCCTGCAAGATGATTGAGTGGGAAAGTGGGCAGAGGAGCGCCAGCTATTAAATACACCTGGAATGGTCCGTCCTCTTACGTTTGGCCACTTGACAATTGAATCTTGAAGACTTCCACTGTGTTTCTGCATAGAAGCAGATGTGTTTCGTGGGTAACATTTTGTCAGTACGATGAACGATTACCGATTGATTTGTACATATCACGAAGGTGCATGTATCTGAAGTTGTACAGTTGTAAATAAACGGCATCAATATATTCCGTTATTATATATTTCTCTCCTTATATACAAAGTATTCGTCTGAACGACTTGTCCAAGGATGAATTTCTGAATTCAGAGCTTTCTGCTTTTCAAACTTTATTATTTCACCATGTGATATGCCAGTGAGCAGAAAAAAATTAAATTATTGTATAACAAATGTTACGGCAATTTTCGTGAATTCAAAATCATTGAAATGAAATAATGGAAATCCCAAAAACAATCAAAGGGATACTCATTCCACAGAATGCATAGCGGTACGTTTTTTACCATCTATTGGAGGGCGGCAAATGCTGAGCATTCAACACGAAGGAGGTGTTTATCGGCAACTGGCCCACCACCGCAGATGGTCCTGATCCTGCCCCTGTCTGGGGTGTGTCTGTGCGTATATCTGTCTCTGTGTCTGTGCACGCGTGCGTGTTTGTTGGTGAGCCACACAAATTCCTGTTCTTTAAACACTAATGTTCATCATATCGAGAAGAAGGCGTAATTCTGTTGATAAAGTTAAATTAGCAGTCGGACATTGCATATGCTTGTCCAACCCTCTGAGAATTATACTATTATTAAGTATATATTCAAACACAAGTATATAATACACACATATGTACTTGTGTACATATATACATTCTTATTTAGGGTAAGCGAGTTGCGAACAATGCTCCGTTTCGTTATTATTATTTTCTTTAAACGCAATAATGAACAACGCGGCAATCGTTTATGCAACAACAATGCGATGCGCCCAGACTGAGGATAAAGATGACGATGGGCTATGACGACAATTACAATGAGGATTTGGTCGCGACTGCGGTGGATGGCCGTCATCGCCGTGGCCCAGAGACCAGTGAGTCCTATAATATAACTCCAGCTCAACTCGCTCTCTCTCACTCATAGCTAGAAGCTGCCAGTTGACTGGGCAATTAACCATTGGGTTGGAAAAGAAAAAAGGGAGCTTCACCAACAGCATCACAAAGTAAATTTTGTGAATTCTGCACCCTAGACCTAACCTCAACGAATTCCAGGCAATGCGCACTCGCACTCGCTCCTGGTATTCGCCCTGGTAATTGGCAGACATACTGGCAGATTCACATTCACAGTCAGATTCGGATTCGGATTCAGATTGCAACGGGCCCACTATTCTTATGGACGAGGGAGTTTGGGTAGTTGGGGATCGCAGCACAGTGTAATTATAAGCGGGGCCTGTCTCGTCTACCACTTTTAGTTCGAGATTAATGTTAGAATCACTCTGGCAATCAGACGTTAACAAAAAGTTGCAGGCTAATCAGTTTCGAAAGTTATTCGTAATATACACATAGGTACTCTTATATATGTGACTGTATGCAAACCAGTTCTTGTTCGGGTCGTGCCTATATGCGTATATATAAGTTTGGTATCGAGATTATTAACAAGTCAAGCAGAACTAATGCGTTTTATTGCTGTGCTGAAGCGTCAAATATTTGACTTTAATAAAATGTTGAGTTCGCCAGTTCGAAATTGGAATTTAAGTTGCTGATTAAATGCGACACCAATGCCAACCAAAAAAATATATAAGATATACCCAAAAATGAGAACAGATATATTTTTGTGGGACAAAATTCAAAAAAATGGATTTGCATATTCGCAGCTTCTACTAAGCCCCTAACAATAATTAATAATTAATTCTCACCGATATGTTTTGTTATTAATTAAACTCAACAAACAACAACTGTTAGTATTAATAAACATTCTACATATAAATAAAAAGTGATAAATAATACATATAATTCATTTGCAAATATTAATATGTTGCCTTCTCACTTGTCTGTTTATTAATTAAACTAAGAAGACTTTAATTTGTTTCTTCTTCTTTAAACTAAAACTAATTTAAAACTCTACACCGGAAGCGAGCTGCTTGTAAATAGATACTTATGTTACGCAAGTATTTTAAATTCCACAAATGAAAGCAAAGTTGCAGTCGTAAACACGTGCAAATCCATTCAGAATTGTTGAAATTTGTTGTTGGCTTGGAGAGTTTCACTGTTTCATTGTTTTGTTTGTTGTTCGGGTCGCAATATTGCTGATGTCTATAATCCAACAAGTGTTGTTGACAGCATCACTTTCCACATTTCATTTGTGTGTCATTAATTTTCGAGTCGAACGAACCGCAACGTGAAAAATAACAGCTGATCCCGCTTGGCTTTACGCTTTGCGCTCGACATCAGCCCATCAAGTGGAACTAAATTGACATGTGATAAGAATTTTCAAGATAAATCTCAATACCCTCACAGTGTGGAGTGTATGCAATGTGGAGAGTGGAGTGTGGAGTGTGGGCCACATTGGTAGTTGATTCCCTTGTCGCAGTTGATTCCCTTTAACCTGCTTCGAGTTTCAGCAAACATTCTGCACAAGGAATTCTTTTAGGTCAAAGGATTAGGATAACAGAAATTATAACAAAATGCCATTGAGAGGAACGTTGCCAGTTTTCAACTGATCTGCAACATTTTTTTCAAAAGCAACCCCATCTGATAATAATTTAGGGTAAAGTCATTTGCGTCTGTATTTATAAATAACCCCACAATAAATAATATTTTATGCGTAACAAATTCATCATGGGAGTTTCTCCACTTGTTCATTTCTAATTCATGTCATTTTTTGAATACACAGATATTTGTTGTAAATGCTTCATTAAGTCAATATGCCAAATAAATAAAAGTGCGATATTTGCAAATAATAATTTGTTCATAAATTTTAATCTGAATTGAGATGTGGTAAAGAGCTGCCTTCCGTTTCCCTCTGCTACCTTTGCACACCAACTGACGCACACTCCGAATTTATTCCGAGGTTACAGAAAACTGTAAATAAAGCTGGGACACAAACCAAATAGCGTCTAGCCAATTAATATACTATGTTTGCTGACAAAAGCTTGGAGGAATTGTACAATAGTTACACGCTTCTGCGCAGTAGAGTCAATATACGAACAAAAGGTGGCGGAGTTAGGTTTTAAAGAATACAAAAAATAATGACTTTTGTTACCAACATTAGGAAAAACTGGGAAGTAAACTGTACTAGATTAAACTGTGTCCACACTTGACGAAACACGGCGTGGACACAAACCAAATATTGTAATCGACCAATCATTGCTTTTATTCAAATAATAAACTTTGCTTGAAGTATAAACTTTCAATCTAATAATAAACTATGGTTGAAGTATACACTTGTTATTACTGACAAAAGCTTGGAGGGTTTGTACAAAAGATGTATGCTTTTATGGAGTATTCACAGCAACCGTTGTACAACAGTTACTGGGACAGGGATTGTAAAATCCATTAAAATGTCATGGCGTTTGTTGTTTGGATTGCCCATTTAATTTCTAGAACCAAGGCCAGAGACCAGTCTGGCAATGCATACACACGCTAGCAACATTGGCGAATATTCGCCAGAAGTTCTGCCAGATACGAGTAAGCCCTGCTAGATGCTCTGCCAGAGTTTAATCGTAAAACACGTCAACGAACATTTCTGGCAACAGCCGGCTTGTTTATCTACAACATAAATAAATTGTTGCGTGTTTGGTATGTAATTTGCTTGCGTATATTTATATATATATATATATATTTTATATATATTATCATATTTTACAAATGCTTGTACCGCGTTTGTTACAATGTCGCAAATGGTTGGAGGCATTCTGTTCATATTATATCATTTAAGACTCAACAGACGACCAAAGATAAGTTTAATAAGCAATTAACGATACTTTTTACCGGCTATTTAGATGAGCATTCACGTGCTGTGTGTAATTTGAAGCACACAAATATATAATCAAATGAACTACCCCGAAAGGCCGCATTCTTTTCACAGAGATTTAGTTGTCATGCATACTTATCGAGACCAAAAATCATGTAAAAGCTTTCTAGTCGCGAGTCCTCAATTAAGAAGTACAGTGAATTGAAGCACCATACTCCCGCATTCGCATTATACTCATTTGGACGCAAATAAATAACCTGCACTCAAATATGCTTTAATTGAAGCTTAATCTTTCAGCTACAAGCAGCGACTGCGCTTCTTTTATCTTTTTGTACACATTATTTGTACAACAAAGTATCAAAATATGCATTCATTGACTGAAGATTACGCTTAAACTATGTGGCAATCGTTATATAAACGCCTTTACCACATAAATAAGTAAATAAATTTGCTGAATTGCAATTTGACAATGTGCTGAAATAATGGAAGTAATTGTCATGAGCTGCATATTTAAGGTTTACTTCTCCAATTGCTGCAATGCGGACTGGTGTAATATTATTATGCTGCTTTTGTTGCTCGCAAAGTGTTGTATTGATTGAATGCCAACAAAGCGAATTAACCAAAATAAAGAATGAACAGTTTGAAGATTTTAAGGTATGGTGATTAAAACAGTCATTTGATTATTTCTAGTCATTTATCTCGTTCACAGAAAACAAACAACAAGAGCTATATGCGTTTACACGATGAAGTGCGCAGCTATGAGGCCTTTGAAGAAAACGCACGAATTGTCAACGAACATAATAGATTTTACGAAACTGGAAAGAGCAGCTTTAGGTTATCAACAAACACAATGGCTGACATGGTACAGTTACACGTTCGTGTAACGGGATTTATTAATATAACACACATTTTTTCACAGAACACAGATTCATATCTGAAGGGTTTCCTACGTTTACTGCGGAGCCAACCGAATTCTACTGCGGATAATATTGCTGATATTGTGGGATCTCCGCTAATGAATAATGTTCCTGACAGTTTTGACTGGCGTAAGAAAGGCTTTCGTACTCCACCGTATAACCAACAGAGCTGCGGCTCCTGTTATGCATTCAGCATAGCTCAGAGTATCGAAGGCCAAGTTTTCAAGCGCACCGGAAAATTATTGGGACTCAGTGAACAACAGATTGTCGATTGTAGTGTATCCCATGGCAACCATGGTTGCATAGGTGGCTCATTGCGAAATACGCTGACATATCTACAGGCCACCGGTGGTCTCATGAGATCTCTGGACTACAAATATGCGGCAAAGGTAATCTCAAATTGTGTCCCTTTGCGATCAATTAGGAAGCATAGAAAAATATCTCACATCTGTTGTTCCCATTGTCTAAGCATAAGCAAATATATCCAGAAATATCTATTCTTCCAGAAAGGAGACTGTCAGTTTGTCAAGGAACTGGCCGTGGTCAATGTGACCTCCTGGGCGATTATACCCGCGAATGATGAGAATGCCATTCAAGCAGCTGTGGCCCACGTTGGTCCAGTTGCGGTATCCATCAATGCAACCCCAAAAACATTTCAACTATATAGGTAAGGTTAATAATAACTATATATATATATATATATATATATATATTAATTATCTGTAAGTTCTCG
This sequence comes from Drosophila neutralis, assembly GCA_035044385.1. Taxonomy (NCBI): domain Eukaryota; kingdom Metazoa; phylum Arthropoda; class Insecta; order Diptera; family Drosophilidae; genus Drosophila; species Drosophila neutralis. Next base: position 39,170 of record JAWNME010000052.1, on the reverse strand, counting down.
TAACTCTGTTTAAATTTTCGCAGTTCCGGAATTTATGACGATGTTGCCTGTAGTTCAACTTCTGTAAATCATGCTATGCTCTTGATTGGATTTGACAAAGACTGTTGGATTCTGAAGAACTGGTGGGGAGAGTTGTGGGGTGAATCCGGTTTCATGAGAATACGCAAGGGTATCAACTTGTGTGGGATCGCAAATTACGCAGCCTATGCTATAGTATAATAACAGTAATGCGTGTTGAAGCTGCATTTATATTGATTTATTTATTTTTGCATATGACATATACAGATGTACGTATATTCAACACTAATGATACGTCGATACATAGCGTAATAAGTCTCACATATCATTCAAACACAATAATGTATAAAATCGTATTATATGTGCAGTATACACACGAGAATATTTATTAACACGCTTCCTCGACTCCCGCCCAATAGCTTAATTTAATTTTCATGCCACAATTTTGTTGGAAAAGTTAATTAAATTAAAAGCAATATTCACAGTTCGTTGAATACAAAATACAAAATACGTGTTATTGGCAAATTATGGGCTGAGATGCCAAGGCAGGGTGAGTGATGGAATTCACTGTGTGCTCCTCGAGGGTAGTCTCGAACACTGCGCATGCGCATCGAATTTCAAACACGCCCACACTGTGAGTCTCGCTTCAATTGGTTAGTAATGTTCCGGATATACAGAATTCTTATACAGGCAGTGGTTCAGCGTACTTCTTATTGGCTGATATTTCTATCCGCTGTCTATTTATTGGACAGTCCCGTTGCAATATTTGAAATGGTGACTTCGAGAAAGTCGGACAAACGGCAATTGAAAGGCTTTTCTCATTCAGTCTTCATAGATAATTCGTGACGCGAGACTTTGTGAATTTTTCGCAAAAATTCAGTTGTTAAATTTGGGATTTCTCAAACATTTAAACAATGGTGCTTAAAGAAGTGAATGTTAAAGAAAAAATTGCAATGCAAATACGGAAATAATATGCGATTCAAGCACCACAGCAGCTGACAATATAAATTTGTTTGAAAATTAAGCAAGGTGATGAAGCTACTCAGTTCTTTATTCTTGCACTGATTTCCCAATTGTAACTACAACCAAAGGCAGATTCTCAGAATAACGCATGCCCTGCGGGCGGATTGGACTCTATCTGCTCCCATCAAAACAAAAAAAGAGTAGCCTGCCAACAAACACAAGTTTCACTACAAATTTAAAGAACCAACCGCTTTGTCCTTTGAAAGCTATATGATATGGTATTCCGATATTGATAAAGCTTTCAGATTGTAAAAATAGAGGTTGTTAAGGAAAACGGATGGTCGTCTGTAAGTATTACTTTGTGATGGGATTTCTACGAATCGATTTTCACTATACGCAGAAGCAATTGAAAATGGGTTTAAAAAAGGTATAATGGAGACTATAACAGCTCGAGACTTCAGATCTGGAATATACTTCTCGTAAGCCAACTTGAATTAATGTTTGCCTGTTATATTTTTGCATATTTAGCTGCTTGATAGAACCCGCTGGGAATCTTAAAGTAATCGAGTTGGGTATATAAAAAAGTAGAACCCGTTGGGAATTGCAAAATGAAAGATGCCAAAGTCAATCCCAAATTCTAAAAGAGTAATTAAACAAATGCATATATACTTGTGTGCTTGCGTAGAATTCGCAACAGGTTCTAGCTAATAGATGATTAACGCGCGACAATTACAACTGATCTTTTATATTTAGCACTGCGACCTATAAGGTCTATTGTGCCCCCTTACTGAGCCTACAGCTCTTCCATCAATCCCAACTCCTGCATGAATGCCAGAATCTTTTTTGGGTTGAGGGTTTCTGTGTCCTTGGGCCTCATGATATGTTGCCCTAGGATGCTGCATCTTTTCCTGGTTAGGGCGACGCATTCTGTTAGGATGTGCGTCGAGGATTCCTCCTCGTATCCGCAGAACCTGCATGTGTTGCTGCTATAAATACCTAACTTGGTTAGGTGACTTCTCAGCCTACAGTGTCCTGTCAATAGACCTGTGAGTATTCTGAGTCTATTCTTCCCCATGGACATCATTTGCTTTGATCGCTTCTGGCTTGTCGGAGTCCTGGTGTTTCAGCCCAGCTCCGTTCTCGCATCAGTCTCTCTTCATCCCTGATATATAGCCGTATTGTGTGTCTTCCTATGCCACAACTGATCTTAATATAAATAGAATTTGACTTATAACTCAGCTGTGCTTGTTGCACCTGTTGCGGATTATCAAATGCAAAAATGGAAAGCCAAAATCAAATGAATATAGAATATAGAATATATCTAGGGTAGATCGCAGTTGAAGCGATATTATTTGTACATAGTCAGGCCAATGCCGTTTGCGAAGAACTACTGAAATCAAATGAAATGTGCAGCTCTTGAACTCTGCTTTTCTATGGCAACAAGTAGAATTACCTGTGGAAAAGCACTTGTAATTAGACAAAGTAAACTCAATTATCCGTGCATTTCATTTCTAAATGTTAATCGCCCAGCAATTTGGCCCAATTAAACATGCATGATGTTTTACGTGTAAACAAAAGACCATCAACGGCATCAGTGTAATAATGATTACCCGCCCTCAAATTGAACGAACACCTACTATTATTTGCCTGTTGACAGTAACCACTCAGCCGAATTATTGCCAACTCATCAGTGGGTATTTTAGTCTTTATCTGCCTCTATGCCCCTGTGCCCCTGTGCCCCCGTGCCCCGCTGCTTTCGTCAAAGGACATATGCTTTCAAATTTCAACCACCCTCGGGACTGGGACTGAGACCGGGACCGGGACCGGGCATTGCCGTACTGTAATCGTTTTCAATTTCAATAGCTATCGCAAACAGAAAAATGCCTATATGTAGATGTCAATGTGCTTGTATTTAGATTGTTGTCCATGTGGAGGTCATGCTTTTGTTTTTTAAACGGAAATATGAGAAGTGGGTAAGATACAGGAGTGGACACCCTGTATAAACAAAGCACTTAAATTAATTTACGGTAATTGCATTTGCATTTGCATTGCAGACCTGATGCGTAATCTCCTTCCAAACTTCTTTCATTTATTAATTAATTAGTTAACCAATGAAATAAAAACTCATTTCCCTTTACACCTGTATTTTTGGCTAGAAGTAGACTACTAACAAGGGAAAGTGCTCGAATACGAGTATGAGATAAACCGTATCCATCTTTTCAATATATTATATATATGTATATATAACATGGGAATAATCAATTTTACTACTCTGTGCAATATTGGTGTTGAACATATTAAAATATGAATATTTCGATATCAGAATCAACCCCATTCAAGATATTCTAACCTTGGACAAACATCCCTCAATTATTTTTTACTGACTAACTAAGTACATCTGGCAGATTGTTAACAATCTGCTGTTTTTCTAAATACTAACATAATTTTGTCATTATTTACCTCACTGGTTTGTAATTCGTTCAACCCTCTGGTGGATGTCTCTCCCCTCGCATAAGCTGAGAAGTCTCGTAATCATTTGTTTCGCTTTAGGTTTGCGCTGGCAGCGAAGGTATGGAACACATTGGCATTAAGCTTAACAATTGTGCTCTGTTACTTTTTTGTAACCTTATTATCTTTAACGAATTGTCTCTAGGGACAATCCTCTTTTCAATTATGCCATTCACACGCATAATATAATTGAATGTGCGGGAGTTCGCATAAGGGGCGGGTTTGCACAGATTGAATCAATTTATACTAGAGTGAAACATAACAATTTATATATACATATATTCTACACAGGATCTACCAATGGCGTAAATAAACAGTTTCCAAATTACTTTGTGCTAAACATAATAGATCATGTTTCTTCTCTTTCTCTTCCAGAAATAGCACTAAATGGCATTCCCCGAGTCTATTCAAAGATCTACTCGACCTTCAACTCCAGCTAATGGAATGGAAAACAGCCAAATATCCGTTTCCCAAAAATCAAATCACGTATGTTGCCTTTAAAAAAATTAACTACTTTAAACTTAAATTTATTTTTAAGCTATATTATTAGCAGACCGATAATTGAACACCTACAATTAAAATAATCAATGGGTTCATGGCACAAAAACATAAATAACTAAAACCAAGATTTAGCTACTTAAAAAAAGACAAGCGTATATTGTGGAAGGGAGGGGGAGGGGTTGTTTTTTACACACCGAATATAAATCGAAAACAGACAAATGTTTCCCTTGAGATATTGGGTTTTACGTGCTTTGATTCTTTATTTTATTAGAACAAAACGACGTTGCCAACAAATTGTCAATGACAGGACCAACTTTTCTGCCATTACGAGAATATATGTGTTATGGAAAAAGAAAACAATGCTTTGCAACAAACAACTATCGATTACCAAAGACAGAGAAAGAAGGATAGCGAAAACAGACAGCAAAAAACATATTATTTTATTAAAAACAAAACAATCAATTGTGCACACTTGAGTATTTTTGATTGGGCATTTGAATATAATGAGATAATTTGCATGTGTTTTTCTAGGTGAGCACAGTACTGCTTTACGGTATACCTATTGTGTCGTTGTACATCGAGGGGCAGGAGCGTCTGTGCCTAGCTCAAATCTCCAATACTCTCCTGAAACAATTCAGCTACAATGAGATACACAATCGACGCGTAGCTCTGGGAATAACCTGCGTCCAGTGCACACCCGTCCAATTGGAGATACTGCGAAGAGCCGGCGCAATGCCAGTCAGTTCGCGACGCTGCGGCATGATAACGCGCCGCGAAGCTGAGCGGCTGTGCAAGAGTTTTCTGGGCGATAATACGCCGCCGCGGTTGCCAGACGATTTCGCGTTTAATGTGCAGCACAAGTGCGCATGGGGTTGTCGCGGCTCCTTTTTGCCTTCCCGCTACAATTCGTCGCGTGCCAAATGCATAAAGTGCAGCTACTGCGGCATGTTCTTCTCGCCCAACAAATTCATATTTCATTCGCATCGCATTACGACCAACGACAGGTATATTCAGCCCGATGCGGCCAATTTCAATTCGTGGCGACGCCACATGACGCTGAGTGGCCACGGCCAGGACGAGAAAATCATCCATGCTTGGGAGGATGTCAAGGCGATGTTCAATGGCGGTACCAGGAAGCGACTAGTCAACTGTAATGGCAATAATAATGGCAACAATCGAAATCGCAGCACGACAAGCAGCTCGTCATTGGCGACATTATCGAAAACAAGTGCAGTTATCGATAACAAGTGCGATTCGCCCCCAATCAATTGTGAGAGTGAGACAAAACCGATATCGCCGCCATGTTTAAAGCGCACATCACATGATCATCCATACAATTACAGCACGGTGACAGCCGCGGCTGCCGTGGTTGGAGTCACCGCAGTAGCTGCCACCGTCGGGGTGCCCTTCAACTTGCACCGATCGGCGGTGATATCGCCATTGCAATCATTGCGCAACGAGCACGATTTGTCAATAATGCCACTTTCGCACAACTTTGTCGTTGACTACACAATGTGGCAGCAACAGAATAATCAGCATACAAAAAAAATTAATGCTAGCGAAACGATAAACTCATTTGAAACGTGTCCAGCGCCTTGGGCCAGACCGGAAATTAATGTATCAGCAGCAGCAGGTGGAAACTCAATTCGGCTGGTCGAGCATAATCCATTTAATATAATCAAAAACGAACACAACTCAGCGTCCATTTGTGGCGTGCCAAAGAGTCGAAAGTTGCCTGATGGAGATCGCTCTGATTTTAATATGCCGTCGCTGCTAAATTCATCCGCATTTAAGCCTGTTGTCGCCTCGGCAGCGATTGTGTCCACGTCGTTGTATGCAACGCGCTCGAATTATTCGAATAACAACATTTACATAAGTCCGGCACAGCCGACGAGAACAACCACAGTGTTTACCCATAACAGCATTACGACAGCCGAATCCAATGGAGCAATATTCAATTCAGCATCGAGTGCATTTCCACCGATCTTGGACTCCATCCAAGTGTGCACAGAAAGCGAGCAATCCGAGTCGACACCAGATGCTAATAATCCACAATCAATAAATTTAATAAACACTGATAACTCGGATAAATCACCGTCAGACGGAATTTACATTAATCCGAGTATTTGCCGAAACACAGATGAAGATGATGAGGATGACGACGACGACGACGAAGTGGTCGACATTGAGACGACCGAGGATGATGTCCAAACAATGAATGCTTCTCTCAATATGTGCCCCTCTCAATCGCCAGTTGATGGAGATTTATCCTCGCGCAGTGCAAGCCATTCCCATTCCGCGAGTCCCAACGATGATGTTGATGTGGATGGCTTTACAACGGATACCGAAGATCAATTTGATGTAAAGTCAAACATTTGCTCATACGACATCAACATCACCCGCTCAAATTTTAAGATCTACAACAATGAAAAGGAGAAGATATCGACAACGGAGGAGGAACTGCTTCAAAATTACAAAAAGAAAAATAGTGCGGTAAGAAATGGTGTGAAATTAGTGAGTTTACCTAATTAGTCAAAAGTGCATAATGAAATCCATCAAAGATCTGCATATGTATCTTAAAAATGTATGCTTATAGTATTAATCCGTTTAAAATATAATATTCTTTTCAGGATGTAAATGGATTGAAAAGGTTGTCGCGTCGCAAGTGCTCAAATCAACATAAACATTGTCACTTCTTAAAAAAGAACGGATCCAAGCTGGAAAAGGATACATTTTTCTCTGCCCAACCCAGCTTACACATTCAGCAGCGAGTTTCGTTTCCAGTATTTTTAAAGGCTCATCTCAATTCATTTCGGCAGCGCCAACACCGACAACCCAGTCCCAGTACACCTAGACAGCTATATTGCTATGATGCGACACAGAGAACTAATGAGAACAGCATTGACTAAATACAAATTCTTATAAAATACAGATTAATGTTATTTGTCAAGTTGCAAGTGACACATATATTCCGGTATTAAAATTCACGGTTCAATAAATTGACTAAACCAGACGAATAATTTTGTTTTTTTTTTACTTTTGATGAACAATTAAAGAAAATTAATTAAAATTTGCAAAATAACATTGTACAATTCGTAATTATTCATATTATTAATATAATATAACATAATATTATATATTGTACATGTTGTACTCTGTGACTATTAATATATATTTTTTCCATGACAGATCCTTAAGTTATTAATAAAATAACAGAATTAATATTTGGTTAGGATAAATAACACATTTATCCACTTAACAATTAATGAAAACATACGGAATACAGTAACTGTTAATATATTATTTTTCCTTAGCAGATTCCCGAGATATAAATAAAAGAAAAGAACTTATAGGGTTTGGTTGTGTATCACTACTAATCAGACAAAACATAGATATATAAAGGGCATACGATTTTTTTCCGTTTATTAACTGCTGATCAATTTTGTAACCACAGTCCACAAAATGTATGCTAAGAATCTACAATAGGGTATCTTGTCTCGACGTAACAAAATTCATTGTTTCTCGACGGGCACACATATACGCATACATACAAATTTAGGATTCAACGGAATCATGTTACAGTGCGCAGACGACTGTTCGAATTTCGCATGTCGAGACAATGATACCTCTTTTATGATTTCCACTAGGCAATGCCGTTAGAAAACAGACATAAGTGAATAATGACCCTGCAAAATTTTAGGCATCTCCACTCTTCTTTTGGTATTTATCTTTGTGCTGGTCACACTCTTTTCCAGCTTTGGAAAGCAAATCACAAAACGTATGAAATAATAAATAAAATAAAATAAATAAATAAGATGCACATTTGAAATAATGTATTCCAAGGTCGGCACACTTATGCCAGTTTTGGCCCGTTGTAATACCGTAGATCTCAAGAAAGATTGATAAAACAGAGAGAGAGAAGAATAATAAGAAGACTAAACTACCAAACATCACCAAGCCATGCAGCGGGACTCAACCCGCCACTGATTTTTCGTATAAGCGATATGAAAGAGTTTTGCACACGGAATGCAAAGACTCAAAGCTTACTACCATCAAGCCGACAGTTAATGTACATACATTTTAATAAATATTTAAATAATACATTATAAATGTGTATTTACACAAGCAAAAAAAAAATACTAGCTTAACATCAAAATGCAAGGTTGCTTAAATACATTTTTAACTATCGCTGTAAAATAAAATATCGATATAAAATGTGTTAGAGACGTATAGAGTTTACAAGTTTCAATTGAACAAGTTCAATGTTAAGCATAAGTCTCAAAAAAGTGAATATTTTCTGAATCGGGAAGATTAATGCGGCCCAGCATAAAGTACATAATTAAAAATAAATAAAATCGGTAAAAGTCGTCATAGATATGCAGGAGATGTGCGCCGTGTAGAAGTAAACCAAATCAGCAGTACATTTTGAGTCACTCATTTTCGATATACACACAGGGTTACATGCATGCATATACGTGTATATACGTATACATATATACACATATATATGCATAAATATATATATTGCAGAGGCACAACAACAACGATTATACGCTTTAAAATACATATTTTTTTTGAACATGTTAAAACCTATATTTAATCTAATCAGCTTGGATTATTAGGTATATACACAATTTTATTTAATTATGCACATAACACGAAATACACACACATAAAAATTACATATATAAACGTTGCTAAGAGTTGCTAAAGAAAAAAAACGATATAAATGTGTGTATGCGAATTCACACAAACAGCACACGTATGTATGCGTGTATATACAAATTGTTTGTAAAAGTGCAGCAAGCAAAGCGAGGACTAAAAACCAATAAAATCACATAATGGACACAGCTGAAGATAACTCCAGGTAACAAATATATTTCTTTCAATTCAATATAAATATATAAGTTGGACCGAAACACGTCTGCTCAAATCGCAAAGAGAATTCGTATTTAAAAATCTAAACGGAAACTTGACAGAAATATTTATTGTTTTTTGCTGGTCAAGTAGTGTCAAACTTTCTCCAATAAAATTTACTTACAAATAAAATATTAATTATATGCATTCCTTAAATTTTACGCTGTATTTTCTGTTATCCTTAGATATTCTCGTGCTGATCTGCTTGCGCTACGCTATGAGGATGGTTCGCGACGACGTCCCAGTTGTGCTAATCGAACGGAGCTGCAAACGTTGAATTTTTGGAAAATCAACGGACTTCCATCGAATTTGAGCAACAGTAACAACAGCAGCTACGGGAATAAAACTGGCCTATCCCCTGAAAGGGAAAACGTCTCCCTGACAAGTTCCAATGGACTACTTAGTTCGAGGCGTGCTTTGCGCAATCGGGAACGAGCTCACAATTATTATCAGCGCTTCACTGCTGGCGATCAGCCTGGCGATGATGCACAGGCCAGCTTAGCATCACTGAGTGGCGGTAATCTATGCAGTGCATCATATAAGTCAGCTAACATAGATCATCGCAGCATTTCCTCATCGCATTTAATGCCAGCGTTTGCAAAGCGACGCTTTGTGGTAGCAATTGATCCAAATGAAACACAAAATGAGAAGGCAAACTATGAAGATGGCCTCGGCTCGAGTGCTAAAGAGAACACGTCTATTCCATGCCAAGCCAATGCTGATCTGAAGAATCCAACACGCTCCACGATGAGTTCTCCAATGCGCCGGACTCCGGCTGCATCTGCGGAGTGGGAACGCAGTGAGAAACACTCAAACATTCAGCCGGACAGTGAACAGTTGTTGGCATTGTCGCCAACATTCTTGTCGGGCAAGCAGGGCTCAAGCTTAAATATTCAAGAAAGGCGTATTGGCAGTGGACGACTTCTACCACGAAACGATAACTGGGAATATAAGAATAAGGATGCGGAGTCTTCATTAGCCAATCTGGAGAAGGACAGATCACAAAATGGTGGCATTGCTATTCAGCAGCGACAGCGAACATGTTCAACAAAACACAGCGAAAGATCGAATGATAATGTGGGAGATCGCGATCGGGATCGGGATAGAGAGCGAGATCGGGATCGAGAGCGGGATCGTGATCGAGATCGTCGTCTCAACGAGCGTAGTCGAGACCCAAATGAGGGCAAAAAGAATATGCAGAGCGGACGACGCGCAACCAACAAAGACAAATTCAATTTCGGTGATAGCACAATGCAGAATCGAGGCAAACGCATGAACATGTATCAAACGCATGACAGACACGAACCCGAATGGTTCAGCGCTGGCCCCACATCCCAGCATGAAACTATCGATTTGCACGGCTTCGAGGACTATGAAAACGAGAGAGCTGCCGATGCAAAATCCGCTAAAGAGGATGTGAATAAAGAATTCGTTGCGATGACAAGCCAAATAGGTAGCCCCACATCGAGAAGTAGCAGCATTGCCAGTCTGCACGTTATCGATTCGTCGAATTGTAACAAAAATGACAGCAATGAGATGACTTTGTCAAACGGGCCGCCAAGCAAACTAAATAACAACGCTAATCCAATTTCAAAATCTGAAGTTGAGTTCAATTTTGATGCGTTCCTTAACATGGATCCAATGGTAAGTGCAACAAATACCGATCTAACTTCCACTTTGATTAAAAACTACACCTGTTTTATTTACAGGGCAATGATAGCGAGGTGCAAGGCGAGGTAAAGGGAACATCACGCTTTAGCCGCTGGTTTGCATCCAAAGAGCCAACATGTGGCAGCGAGCTCGGATCTTATGGCAGCTCTACTACCTTAGACAGGCAAGGTAAGCCACAATTCAATTTATTATAATTATTATGATATACTGCATAAAAATGTACTCTCTTTTGTGTTTTAGAAATTCCTAGTGTTAAAGACTTGGAAGCACAAATGAAAAAAGTGGATTTGCGACCTGAATATGAAATTATCAACACAATGCGAAATGCACAGCAGTCAATTCAAGAGGAGCCAAGAGACAAATCTGTAACCAGAGATACCGAAGGCTTTAAAAGACTCTTGCAGCAGTTGGGCTCCCAAAGCAATGCGCAACCAGCCCCGGAGTCATACCCCTTAATACCGAATGTACCCGTGGTGCGCAGCGAGGTACGTCCCAATGCTCATGATCGCCATCAGCACATGGCTCGAGGACCGGAAGATGATCTGCAACAATACCAGCAACAACGTCATAAAAAAAATGACACTTTGCCACACAGGCATATGGATGTTGTTCCCCAAAGTCCTCTACATCACGCACTGGCGCCGGGCATCCATGATCCAAGCATGTCTGGACTCCTATCTTTGCAAACCCAAACGCGAATGGAAATTCAACATTTGCTTCAGGGTAAGTAGCTTAAATAACGATCTGATTGAAATACGACGCCAATTTCATTTACCAGCTGCTGCATTGGCAATTAAAAATATTAAAATTTGTTTCTTTTCCTTTCAGGCATTGTTCGCGGTGATGTGTCTCTTGAATTTTTAGAAAAGGAACTAAGCAATCCCAACACAACACCCCAGTCGAGGGAGATTATTGCAGCAGTACTTTATGAATGTTCCAATTCCAACCGAAACGCTGTGCAACAGAAACTAATTCATCCGAATGACTTAAATCCCCATAATACTGCTAAAAATCATCAGTTCTTTAATAAGAATTTGGGCTCCAATGTTTCCGAAGGTACGTCCATTCCCGTTTGTTTATTGTTTATTGTTTTTTAATTGCGTCTTTCAGATTTATTTAGTCAGAACACACCAAGTCCTGGTTTAAGCCAACAACACCTGAGGCACAGTAATTCGCCGACACCGTTGGCTTTTACGCCAACATCTGTGTTAAGGAAAATGACCGCTGATAAGGAATCAACACCGTCGCACAATAACAGTTCCATTAACCAACAATATCACCAATATCATCAACTATCCACGCAGTATCCCAAACCAACAGTACACAATCTAATAAATGAGTCACCGGTAATTCCCGCTATTAACCAACTGCAACCGAGGATGATCTTGGGCGGCAACTATGCCATGCAACACCAACATCAGCATCAATTAAATGCAAACAGCCCACAAATGTCGCCTAAATTACTGCCACCGATGTCTCAACAGCGAAGTCAGCCGAACAAATGGCCACCCGGCAATATGCAAGCGTTGCACGGAGCCAAGTCTTTTGGTAATTATACATACATTAAAGACAAACATGCAACCTATAAATATATCTATGTAAATTTGCAGGTCGACCAATTCTGAAGGGAACTCTCAGCTCTGGCTCTCAGCAAATGGCCCCAGTATCATCATTTTCAACAAACAATGAATTACAACAGATCCATCAGCAAAGACTTAAGTCCATGCAGTCAACGGAAACAATAAATAGCGATAACATTCACGGTGGCGGACCACCACCTATACAAAGTGTTCCATATACCGACGGAATCTCCCAGATGCAACAGCATCATTATATGCAACAGCAGCAGCAGCAACGAGCGCAGCCCCGACATCGATTATTTCATGGGGACATGCATAGGCAAACTAATATGCCGATGCAGTCGTCCGGTCACATGGCTGGTAATTTTATTACATTTACATTTATATATTCATAAATGATATACTGGATATATGAATTTATTTAAAAACCAACAGGTGGACCCGATAGCGCTGATTCTACAAATTTAATGAAAAATAATAACCTTGGTCCCATGAACTGTCATCGAGATGAACGCTTATCGCCGACTACAAATCAGTTGGCCCAATGGTTTTCGCCAGAATTGCTTGCCAGAGCATCAGCTGGTAAATTGCCGCTTTTAAATATGAACCAGGCGTTGAGCTTGGAAGAATTCGAACGTAGCATGCAACATTCCTCAGCCACAGTGCTCAATTGAAGACTAAGAGTGAATCTACATTAAAAGAGACTTAAATGCAACTAGTTGAAATGAATGCTGTATTATTTAGCCAGTTATCCTGCAGTTTCTTTTACAAATTATTTCAAGCAGTTATATTCATTTGTGTGTTCGTTGCACAGGACTTTTTTTTATCAAAATTATGCCCACAATAGCATATATTTATACACACTCTGATAGTTTCGTAAATCATTGAAAATAAAACTCTGAATATTTAAAATAATTATTAATCGTAGATTGTATTGTAAAACAAAACATTTTTCTGTACATAAACAAATAAACATAAAAAATAAAAAAAATAAAAACTAACCAGAAAACCCTTATTCATGAATCGAAAAATGAATTCAGAACTTTTTCTGAAAAACTAAATTGAATTAACACACGATTAGGCAAATATTGAGCTAGGTACTATTTGTATTTATTTTATTCAACTTTCTTAAGTAATGCTTAGATATAGTTATACGTAGTTACATTGGCTTTTAGTTTGGAAGAATTGCGTAAAATAATTCAATTGGAATCTTTCCCTGGGAATAAGTAGTGCATCAATTCAAAGAACCAATTGGCATCGATACACTATATATATACATACAAATTTCGATCTTACAGCACAGAATATTTGTTTCAAATTGTATTTGCCATATGTGTATAGAATTTATGCATTTAATTCAACTTGTAGGTGGGATAATCTGCGACTAATTCTACATAACCTCAAATATACTAGCTGAGCGACTAGAGTAATAATCTACAAAACATATTTTGATATGTACTAATGTGTATTCGCATGAAAAGTAAAACGGGATATTAGCAACGTAGGGTGTGGTATACTCTGTATCGTAAGGGTAACAGATCATGCAGCTTTAACCAATGTCAGACAAGTTTTGGTCATATTTTGGGCGGTAAATCTCGATAGGTCCCGCAGTTTTAAAGCCAGCTTGTTTAACAACGAGTAATCACATTCAAATATTAACATACATAATTTGCGACAGCGCCCATTTCAAAATCAACATATATCTCAATTCTTAACAACGATTTCTAATTAATCTGCCCAACAGTTTCTATATTTTGTGGAATATTATATTATTTTCTACTTGCTGATCGTTGATCGTTGAACAAACATTGTAATTATTCGCTACCTATAGGAAATTATTAATTTCAAATAGAATTTCCCTGGTTAAGCTATGAAAATGGGCAAGCCATGAACAGTCAGTTATCAAACATAATATGTACATTTATTATTTAGTGACCGCGATACATTTTTACTAATTAATAATAATTAATTTGTTTGCCTGTCGTCATTTAAGCCATTTCTATATAATTATTACAATGATTTTAGACTTCTTTTTGTTAATAATGTGAGTGAGTTGGTTGGGTGCATAATAAGCGAAGTGCTATCTAATGCAGCAAACATTCAGGCCTTATGATAATTCGATTAAATACACAGGTCCGTTATATTAACGTTTTTGTCATTTTTAGAAGCGATAAAGCTTTATATTTGTAGTACACTCGCATATATGTACATATACACATTTATACCTACGAACTTGTGTGTCATTTTCCAGACAGTGTTATGCTGCTCAGTAATTTGACGAAATTTTGCATGCATCGTTATATATTTGTGGTTACTTAATCTTGAGCCTTGGCGATGCAGGATGGGTCAACGATGCCAATGCCGCAATCGCATTTGCCCGATGTGGGAGCAGCACCATTAAAGCATTCCTCATTCTTATGTATAATGACTGTTTGATTTTGGTCCAGTTCGGAGCAAGGACTGCCACTTTGACTAGCATTCTGAGACGGTCGATCGCTGGGTGTGGCAATTGTGGCTGCACCACCCGCACCGACGCCAGCATCTGTGGCATTCAATCCGACGGGTGTGCGACTATATCCGGAACTTGTGGGCACACCCTGCGCCCCCGCAGTTGTCGCCGATCGTCTATAAACCGTGCTATTCATTGTCAGTTTGCGCACATTCTTATCGGGATGAAAGACCAAAATGTACACCTTCGGCGAGTAGAGGCAAACCAATGCCACTGAAGCACTTAAGCTAATCGAGATGCACAACGTGGTTATTTGTATCTGCATGGAAAAGTCGTATATATATTGCAGATACTATACAGTTGAATGTCAGTCCGTACTCACCTCATATGAGTTGCCAGTGCCAAAGTAAATTGGCACAAACGCCAGCCAAATTATGCATGTTGTGTACATTGTGAAGCCAATAAATTTGGATTCGTTGAAATTTTCGGGTATCTTGCGGGTTTTGATCGCATACACCGTGCATATCGTAATGAGTATCATGTTGTACAGCTGGGAGAAGAGGAAGGACATGTCCTGTATCTTACATTTTAAAATCACCTCGGTACGATCGGGATAATAAAATCTCGTGCCTGGTGGCTCCACAATCATCCAAATCATCGTGATTAAGACTTGTATTGCTAGAGAGATAAACGTACTCTTAAAAGGTAAACTACACACACCAGTAGCAAATTGAATTTTTCAGTTACAAAGTGTGTTCAATTGTGATATGTGCTTTAATCAATAATCCTTAATATAAATATTGAAATACCTACCGATTAGCGAGGTTGTGATCACCACCTGCGACTGCGGACTGATGTACTTGAGGCGTTGTGCCGATTTTGAGGCCGAATGGAAAATTCGCGATATACGATTTGTTTTCGTTAGCAGAGCGCTATAAATAATTGAGAAGCCAACACCTATCCCAAACCTTTGAAGGACACAGGAACCAATCGTTGGCTTCGCGATCAGGGCAAATGTGTTGCAATAACAAACTAGAATACCGAATAGCAGAGTATAGCTCAGTTCTCGACCCGAGGCACGGACGAGGGGCGTATCGTGATTCTTGGCAAATAGCACAATAACCACAATGGTCATCGTGATGCCGAGTATTGCGATCGCAAACGGCACCAGGGCGAATAGGGAATTCCAGCGCATATACTGGATATTTAGGGCAAAGCAAGAGAGCTTATCGGGATATGGCCACAGGCCCGGACCACAATCTCTACATGTAAACTCATCGTAGACGTATTCGTATGGCTCGCAGCTGTCACAGATCCAGCAACAGGTGTCACCCTGCAAATATAATATATTTAAATATATAAATAAATGTAATGTAGAAATTAATATTTCCATAACCTGTTGTTTTTTAATCATTCCAGCCTCGCAAGGTAGTGAGCATGCGGAGGTTGGCATTTCTTGTTCTTTGTTCCACACAACAGTTTCCAAATTGAGTTCCAGATAATTAAACCATTTTCCTATCACCTACAAGCACAATAAATATATATATTACATATATACTATTTAGTACAAAACTAGTACCTTATACTGGTATCCCGAGGAATTATCAAGACGCTGGTAGTTTAAAATGTCATATCTGGCCAGGCCATCGCCCTGTCGATCGAACTTCACCTCACTGCCAGCCACATCTAAACAGAGCAGTTAATTTGTTAGTAATTGATAAAGATACAGATAAAGATAAAGAAGATAAAGATTAGATACTGTACCCACAAAGGAGACGTTTAGTAAGTAGTTGTTGTAAAAGTCCTTGCCATCGTAGCTGGCCATATCGGGACAGGCCTGCGAGTGGCTACCGACAGGCTTTCGATACCAAACCGATTCGCTGTGCTGATGATGCTTCTGCTGGCCAAGATTCTGATCGTTTTGGGTGCACAAATCGTTGTGCAAATTGTGTAGGGCATGGGCAAAGGCGTAAACAGCGTCCACAACGAATTGCGTCTTCGATTCCTGCTCATATCTAAAGTATACAAGTGATATTTATTTATTTTATACCAACAAAACTGATTACACTTAAATTAAAAAATAATTAATAATAATTAATAATAATAATATTGAATATATATATGCAACTCCAGGTTCTATTCAAAATAAACTCACCCATATTTCTCTGAGAGCCTTAAACGATCATCGCAAATGGTTTTCTCCTTTTCGTTGCCAGGCTTTGAATGACCATCTTCTTCTATTGCCAACTTGGCGTCCACTAAGCCCGAAGATAGGACACAATTGAAGGTATCCTCCCAGTATTCGGCGAACCAGGGATTGCGCTGATTGGACCTTGGCGTCAATTGCATCATGTATCGATCAAAGTCTTCGATTATTTCCGATTGCAACTCAACAGTGATGGCGCCCTCGGCAATCTCCTCCAATCCCTCGAGCAGCTTCTGTTGCTTGCCCCAGCCATCGCTGGCCACCCAATGGAATGGCTGCGAGAGATTAGCACGCTTCGCTGCTAGCAGAATGCGACGTGCATCCTCGGCTCGGGTGAATAAGATGACACCTCGAGCATTTGGCTTCTTGAGCAGTTTACTAATAATCGAATCGAAGATTTTGTCATCGGATGCACTAGGCACCTTTTCGGCGGCGGCAATGCAAACGTGTCGCTCGGTGGCCTCCTTGTGAAAGGCCTCGATGCCATACTCGCCGTAGGAGCCCTCTGAGTGAATCGTGGACACATAGGACCAGTTTAGGTTCTTGATAATGTCCACCAGGGCAACCGATTGAAATGTGTCTGGCGGCACGGTGCGTGCAAATAAATCGAACCGTGATTTATCGGACAGCGTTTTGGCCGTCGAGGCTGGCGAAATTTGCGGTATGTGAAAGAGTCTCAAGAGATTGGCCACCTGCAGCGATACCGAACTGTAGGAGCCACCGATGACGCCAAAAACCGGACCAGATGTTGCATTCTTGCGCAGCTGCGGCGTCGACGTGTCCGAGCACTCGAAGACGGATGTGTCCATGTTATTGAGGGAGGCGCGCACAAATTGCAGCGACTGATTGAGAGCGTAGGTGTCCCGAGAGCAGGTGTCCAGGATATGAACACCTATCGTTATGCCCGGCAATAAATTTGTGTCATTGTTCACCCGATCAATGGCATACAGCATCGCCTCCAGGCGCTGAACACCCCGATTATAGACCTTGGGGCCGCAAGGCGGGGCACCCTCGCCCTTCTCGTGCACGGGAAACAAGCCGCCCAGTATTATATCGCCAGGGAGGGAGACGGACACCGTGTCATGGGACTGTGATGTGCCAGCACCAGCAAGTTGTGG
The DNA here is from genome assembly GCA_035044385.1 of Drosophila neutralis. Taxonomy (NCBI): domain Eukaryota; kingdom Metazoa; phylum Arthropoda; class Insecta; order Diptera; family Drosophilidae; genus Drosophila; species Drosophila neutralis. The sequence goes on along the minus strand of JAWNME010000052.1, from coordinate 21,239 downwards.
TAGACAGCTCCAGAGAGTCACCACCATAAGCATAAGGCTAATTGGAATTTTACTGCCACAGTTATTGGAGTTGGTTTTGAACGCTTCCCGCATATTGGTCAATGTGTCAAATCGTCACTTGCGCATTTATCTCAATGATTTATTGCATACACATAAATGTAGCTTATCCTCATTTGGATTTATTTTTTTGGGTTAGCCTTTGAGCTGAGACTCTATGGTAATCCTTGGTGTTTGAGCCGTCCATGCCGTCGTTCTAAATAATCTGCAATGGAAACGCGTTATTACTATTAAAAACCAGACTTGGCAAGTTTCATTATTAATTTATTAACTATAAGATATATTATTCTACATAATCTGCAGTATGTGAACCTATTAAAAACCAGACTTAGCAAGTATTTTTATTACCTTATTAACTGCAGCAGGTAAATCAAATAAATAGTTAAATCTGCGATTTATTGGGATTTCTAAATATTTAAATTGCACTTTAATTTTTATTAATTATAATATGTAAATCCAATAAATATAATTAAATCTATTAATTTATTGGTATTTTTAACTATTAAAAAGCTGCTTAAAATCGTGTCACTGACACTAGAGCAACTTAAGATGGCTAAGACAAGTCATCTGTTGGAAAGGATGCTTGCTTAAATTACGTTTCTCTTAAGTTAATTGAGAGAGGGCCGGAGGGAGAGGGCACCAGAAAGAAAGAGAGAGAGAGAGAGATGGAAAATGGGAGAGGACAATCAAAAGAGAATCACAAGTAGGGGATGCTTTCCTTTGCCCAAGCTTAATATTCATGCAGAGCCCGACTATATACACACATATATTTGAGTGTGTGCGTGTTTGTGTGTGTGTGGGTGAGTGAGTGTGTGTGTGTGGAAAGTAACAATGGCGACCCAGAAAAAGCTTCGATGCAAGAACTTTACCAGAAGTACCAACACAAGAATGGTACTGATGATGATGATGGCAACGGCGGAGCCCAGGACCTATATATATATATCAAAGTCATATATATATATGTAGATATATATATGTATATATATATATATATATATGTTATATGTTATATATATATACATACATACATACATAATGTATATAATTATAAGGAAATGCATATATAGTATTCACAAATAAATTAATTATATGCACGATACATATACGAGTATGTGTGAGTTAGTACAAAAGACTTGTTCAATTTCCAAAGCCCGACAAAGATAGAATTATATACATATATGTATATATATATATATATATATATATTCAAATGACTTTTGAGCAACTGTAACTGTGTGGGTGTTAAGGCACACACCAACACAGCAATACCCATATATATTAAATGTACCCTATACACAGGCATATATACATACAGCGAGTACTTATATGTACATACATATTTATATAAGTCCGCATTGCAATTGTTAATTTAAGTATGACAGAAAATGAAAAAAAACATGCATTTACATACCATCATTTAATTGAGAGGTTGTATTTGTAGAGTCCTTGATTACATTCACGTTATTTTTTTTAAATTACAAATTATTTTAGCCACGAGCGAAGAGCGCGCACATCTGTCCATAGCATTAACTATAGATAAACTGATTTACTCATGATAAGCCCAAGCAGCAGTTCTTGTACAAGCAGCAGCGACCACGAAAAAGAACAACAGCAACAGCAGCAGCAGCAGCAGCAACAACACCCACAGCAGCCATCTAACTGTCCATCTCTCCTTGAATGGCCATTTTTCGGGAGCGCAAGCATCGCTGCAGCAGCAGCCGCAACGGATCCCAAAGAGTAAGCTAAAAAGAATGAAATTACTTTAACAACTCTTACCTCCTCTCTATATGTCAGAGGTCCGTCCTGCAGCATTACTTAAGAGAGCCAAAAAAGCTGACAAAAGCTTGTCTTCAAGCTTTCGCCTAGCTCTCTTTAGGCTCTCCCAATTGTTGACCACGCAAATGCAATGTCTGTGTATGTACATTTGAAAATGTAGGAGTTATTGCAAATATAGAACACATAATCTTATAAGTATTTATTATTTTGTATTTTAATTTTAATTCTAAATTGAATTTAATCAATTTGTAGTTAAGGTGTCTATTGCAAATATAAAATTATAAATATTACTCACTATTTAAATTGTATTTTGAAATTAATCAATTCCGTAGTTTTTGTATTCTTTGTGTCGTCTGACTTTAGTTGTCATTAAATAAATAAGTAAATAAATATATTATGGTATGATATAATTATTTAATAATCTATTCACAAATTCCCACTATAATATCTTCATTTTTAATTGTAGACCTCACCGTTACTCTATATTACTAGAAATAATTAGTAATTCATTTGGTAATTGGACTCATGCTCCACTTATTTTATATATAATTAAAGAAAGACTGATTATCGCAATGGCTGGCATCGTTGACTGCCCTGGCTTATCTGGTGAATTTAATCAATTAAGATCAAAATAACTAATTGCTTGTTCTTGTTCTTCACCTCACGAAGAAAGAATAATGCCCAAATTTAAATTTAAATTTATTTCTTTGAATATTATCGAAGTATTCGATATTATTTTAAAACGATTTATCATAGTGCACTATTTACTACTGCTTACCGTAATTACATTCGATATTTACATTTATTTAACTATTATTTTACTTAAATTTAAACTGTTGATTTTAGTTATTATTTACTATTACCTGGTTTATTATTTTGCTTTACTTTTAAAGAATAATCATTATCAGGATTAGGAGCTTGCTTATAAGAATAATATGTTATAATATGTTACTATAAGGTGTCAAATCGAAAACCAACCATGTGCAAATATGTGTTTTTAACTCTCAGAAAGTTAGAGCCATAGGCAAACTGTATTTTTGCTCTTAAAACTTGATTCATATGCAATTTAGTTATTGTTAACATCGGAATTAATCTACAAAACTAACTGAGAACAAATCAACTATTAATAAATATCGAAAGACACATCGATTAAGAAAGACATCAACAATGTGATGAAATTGATTTGCTAAATATATATATCGATGTGTATCGATATACAATGTTACCATTCCTAAGCAGCACATTGCATGTGGAATGAAATTGATATAAAATTTGTTTTTGGAAATAAACATAAAGAAAGTCAAGTATAACTTAGTTAACGACTGTGCAAGTATACACTTGAAGCGCGGCAACTGTTTTCTGTTTGTATTGTATATAATTGCTAGATAATATATATATATATATATATATATATATACTGGTCTCGAATGCTCCAGGTAAAATAATGTTGAGAATGAGAACGAGACGGAGTTCAACTAAAAATTACATGATGACATTTACTACGACAATGCAAGCTGACGTTGACGTTGCTCTTTGTGCGTTACATATTAAATATATAGAGAAATACGTGTTCGATAAACGGTTTTCGCGATTAATTGTTAAAGTTAAGTGGATGTAGAAATATAAGTTAATGCGGATTTTTTTTGTGCACACATTTTCTTTGTGCAAGACTAGTGTCGAGGCGAGTCGTTCGCTCGCTCGGTCGGTTGGTTGGTCATTCTCTCTCTTACTCTCTACGCTAGGTTCTCTCATTCGCTCTCTCTCACGCGCAAATACGACGTCAACGTCGCAACGTCGGCAAATGGCTGAAGAAAGCATGATTATAAAAAAGAGCTCTACTTAAATAAATCGAGGGTTGCACCTGTTTAATAACTCCCCAAATGCATTAATAAAGTGAATTAATAAAATAAAAATAAATAGGCAAAATAAATATTTGATAATAATATATATATAGGTTATATACATACATATTACATGCATGCATTCACAAATTCGATTTTAGAAAGCAAATGCATCCGTTTATTATGCGTAGTACGATTGAAATATTTAAATTTGTTAGTTATTATAATACTTATATTACTTGCTTTTATTTGTTTTTTTATATTGTATTTTTTTTCGCCTTGCAGGTTGGCTTTTTGTTTACAACTTACGAGAATTGCTTCGCGGACATTTTTTTTATACAATAGAACTACATTTTTGCAGGTAAGAATGCCTGCCAACAATAAAAACATTCTTAACATTCACAGTTTCCACAGAAGAACAATCCGATGGTTGTGTGACGGATTGGAAGCGGGTTACAAATCGCCCAAAACGGAGATTCGTCAACGAAACGGGAAAAAGCAACCGTTTAACGTTTGACAAACACTTAACCGTAAACCAGATCGGTCCTTTAGTAATGCAACCAGCTGGTTCAGCACTATCAACACAAACTGATATCGCTAAAAACATGCAGCCCCAAAATTTGGTATGTTTCCACTTGTTTTCTTTATACTTCGTTCTAGTTTCTATCAATAGTATTCGGTTTTTCGAATGTCAAAATATGTATTTACCTTAGAAAGTTTTGTTTAATTTCATTTTAAATAGACGTTTAAGCATAAATACGTTGATTTGTAATTCCAATTTATATTTAAAAGTTATTGTTTAAAATATTCACACACATTTAACATAAATGAGAGGATGAAGCAAGTTTTGGATTCCAGTTTTATAATTTATTTGCTTGGCCAAATATTGGACTCAACTCACTTATTATTGAGTTATTAGTTTAATAATTATAGATTTTGATTTTAGTTGCTAATTTCGTTGATCGTTTTCGTATTCTATTTCGGCCAAAGTTCAAATTTTGTGCTTTACTTAATAGGCAAAAAAAAAATCTTCCAACTTTTTTGCAATCTGTTTGTAGATTTTGCCTTCGAATAAAAAGAGCAAAAAATATGTTTCGCAAGCGCCGCCAACGAAGCAGCAACAGTCGCTGCCACAACACAGCACAACACAGCCGCAGTTTCAGATAAACAAGGCCTACAATGTTGTCTCCATACTAAAAACAGCAACGACATCAGCCACGCAACAACAGTCCTCTACACACATGCAGCAGCCACATCATCTGCAACAGCAGCAACAGTCGCAGCAGCAACAAAGCTATGCAAATGTTGTAAATCGAGCGCCAGCTATTTCAGCTGCAACCCAACAGCAGCAGCAACAGTCGACTGTCATTTGCAGCGGTGGCAACATAATGACCGTCAGCAACTGTCAATTGAATACGGGCGACTTGAGCTCCGCTGCCATCTATAATCTAACTGGACACAGACCACAATTGACGGCTGGCATCGACTCCAATTGTCGCTATTTGGGAGCGGAATTGACGTCGAAAGGTGTTGCAGTTTCCAATAATGGTACACAAGTAGGAGGCGGTGGTGGCGCCGCCGCAAGTGCCGCAAATAGCAACACTGCCAGCAGCAGCAGCATTAACGGTGCCAGCAACAATCAGAGCCTCATGACGCTGACATTGGGCTCGAGCAGTGGCACCTATATCCACGAGAAGAGCTTGTTGGGCGGCGTTGGGGTTGGCGTTACTTGTATCGATAGTAGAAAATACGACTATAAAAATAATAATCTGCTGTCAAACAGCAGCTTCCAAGCACCCCAAGAGGTAAAAAGCAACAAACAACAACAAAACATTGCTCGCGAGAACAACGTCAAAGTTTATAGAAATTTTATGAATCGATTGCGTCTGTTCCGCTACCAGAAATTGTCCGAATGTCCAGCTGCGGTCAAAATAATAATAATACATAATGGACACTTAGTTTGGAAAAAAATAAAAAACTAAACTACTGATTTAAACACAAGCCGTAACTAATTAATTATCAAAAATCAAAGTATCTAAATTTATAATTTGTACATATTTATTTACATATTTGTTTTATGTTTAATTTTATTCAATTATTTTGTAAACTTATGAAATGCTTTGATGAACAGCACTCTTACTATTTTGACCGCAACGGCCAATCAAAAACCAGAGAAACTTTATAGAGAAAAATTATAAACTAAGACTTAAATTTAAAATTGGTAAGGGTAATTTTCGCATAAGTCAAAGTTATTTGTAAATTAAATTAATATTGTGTTGTGGATTTTTTCAGTATGTGTCATCGGGCAACAACAGTGCTGGCAACACCCGTTCAAATCAACAGAGTGGAATATTTCGTGGACCGCCGCCGACTGCGAATACGCCACGTGGCACTGGCGCTGGAGGACCTCGCCACCTCCACATGCCGGCAATGTATCCGAATGTGGTGCTGCAACAGTACTCGCAATTTGGCCAGCGACAGCCGACGTTCCAAACGCCACACATACAATATGGACCCGCGCCCATTCCCTACTATCCGTATCAATATCTGCCGTCGCTGCAGCAACAGCCGCCGCCGCCGCCTCCGCATTCGCGCAGCGGTGTTGCCACAAACGCTAGCGTCAACATCGGTGGCAACACGATGCCGGTGCAAACCGGCCCAAATGGACCGCTGGCTGGTCCCGGTGCAACAACGCCCCAACTGCAGCTGCTCACGGGAAGTGTTCAGACAGGCGCGAATACCGTAATTGGCGTTGGCACCACTGGTAGCGGGCAGGTCGGTGTACCGCCAATGGTTAGTGTTATGCCACCGAATGTGGGACAACAGCAGGTGCAAGTGGTGGCACCGGCGAGTAGGCGTCGCCATCAGCATCGTTTGCAAATCATTCATCCCGAAACGAAAAAGAATATTCTCGATGAGCTGGATAAGGTGTGTTTATTGCTATTTATATGTAAACATGCTACAATTAACAAATCGATTGTTATCGATATCTAGAGCAATTCGAATGTGGACAATGAGTACCCGGAACAAGCAGGCGCAATAGTAACTACGACCACAGCCGCCGTCGTCCAAACCAACCCAGATGTCCCAATCTGCATTTCCCAGCCAGAAGCTGCTAGCATCTGTCTAGCGAATAACATGCTAATTCAAGGCCAAGACTCCAGAGCCAATGTCCAGTACAAATTAGGTATGTTAATCAATATCCAAAGTGTATATTAATATACAGTGTAATACATTTTATTACTTGCCACAATTTGTATTTAGATCAAATTCCCGCTCACCGGCCAGATATTATAATGGGTCAAACTCCAGTCGTCTCAGCGATAGACGCCCCATCTGTAGAAATATTGCCGACGCCCCAGAAGACCAAGAGTAAAAAGTAAGGGATGCCAGCACAATCAATATTTCATTTGTATATTTATATAACGTATTTTTCGTGTCTTCCCCTCTTTTTTAGAATTCCTATAGTTTCTCCAAAAGATGGCTCTGATTTGTCCACAGCTTTTTCATCTGGTAAGTACTGAAAGAAATATTACTGGGCAATTTAAAAAAAAAAAATTACGATGGGTATTCTGCAAAAAAAATGTAAGATTTAGTTGTTATATCAAAACGTTATGTAATATAAAATACAGTTACTATTTTGGCACATACATTTTTTTATATATTGAATATAGCGAAAAGCTTTATAACAAAATTCTATATATATTCTAAGTTTGCTTTGTTTTTTAGAAATAGGCGAACATTAAAAAATAGCAAAATATTTTTTTCCACGGGGAATTCAATGCTTTTCTAATATTTACATATTTAAAATAGTTTATTTGCACTTGTTTTACTTTATTTTTTACAAACTGAACACATAAAAAAAGCAGTGATTTGTACCTCGCATAGTGCACTCAAATCGGTAACGTTATACCCGGAACACCCAAAAGCGAAAACGGAATATGAAAAAAAAAGAAAGTCTTGCGCGAAGTTTCTATTAGAAATATGCGTTTTATAGAAGACTTTTATGTCCGAATTCCCAGCAGCTGCTGCGCTTTTTTTTCTACAAATCCATTCGATCAAAACATTGTGTGCGTGTGTGTGTGTGTGCATATTGCGTTTAAGCTTGTCCGCTTATCTATGAATGTGTAGATGTACGATGTTCATCGGTGTGTATGTGTGTATGTTGTGTGCTGACCATAAGACGCACATACACACACGCGCATATATATATCTATTATATATATATATATATACATTTTTACATACATATGCATTTTGTCGAACTCGATCCACGTGCGTGTGTATGTTAGATTATAGACGAACAGCTCATTCACTCTCTCTCACTTGTCTTGTTGGCTCTCTCACATCGCATTGCGTGGCTGCTTGCGTTTGCTTCTCAGATGTGTGTATTTAAATCGAACCGATGCAAACACGTGCTTTCTACACTATCTTCTGTATCTGTATATGGATATGTTAAGCATGTGTGCGGGAGTCACACAGAGAGACAAATTGAGAGTGCGTGTGTGTGCAAACATTTTCACTTTTGCTTTTAGCACTGCTGTGACTTTTGTTGTTTGACGTTGATTTTTGGCTGGCGTTAGTTGCTTGTCCGTATTTCTGTTTGCCTCGTCTGTGCAGCGATTTCAGTTGCGGTCGCTGCTCGTTGTTCGATCGATGCTCGATGCTCAAACGTCGCTAGCCTCTCGATGCGATCATTTTTTTGTTGTTGTGTTAGTGTTAGTGCGATGTTTTGTGCGATTCGATATCGTCTCTGTGTATGTGTGTGAGTGTGTGTCTATCTATAGCGCTAGGCAACAAAGCAATAATTGCTCGGACGGACACACACACACACAGACAACTCTTGATGAGATAAAAATTTAAAAAAGAGTCAAATAAATATTATATATGCACACGTGCATTTTGAAATATTTCGAAAAGAAAAAAAACATGCGCAAAATTGATACCATTTGTGGGTTAAAAACCACTCCACAATAATCAGTAGAATAAATTAAATACAAATAAGTAATAAATTTCATATATATATATATATATATATATATATATATTTATATTTATATTTATATTTATATTTATATTTATATGTATTATATATATTTCCAAATAATGCCAAGAATTTTGAATTGAATAAAATATCGAACGACAGCTTACATTTAACTATAAACCTTTATTTTGGACTGTTAAATAATATATATAACAAAAAGGTAATAAGTAACCCTACAGATAGTTCTGTGAGAAGCTTTCAATGTGTTTCTAGGAATAAAAACGAATCAAAAGATTCAAATTGAATACAAAAGCGATAACTGATGATCAACTAATACCGATATGTAGACTAACTGTTATAAATTTGAAACTACAACTTCTAGACGTTAGTAAGCTTCTTATATAGATAGCTATAACATGTTTATAACAAATCTTGATTTTCTATTAAATGTAGTCACAGTGGATGATGCAGCAGCAGCGAAAGCAAACGTTAAAGCGACTGTCGAGACTAATCAACAGATACAAACGGACTCTGTGCTTCAGCAAAAGAATCAGTTAAACTTGACACATCCACAAGCGATGCAGCAACAGTCACAGATACAGCCACAGCCACAGCTACTGATGGAGCAGCAACATTCTCAGTACATGGCGCATGTTGCAACTCCAACGCCTGAATTTGAGCCCGCTGTGGATGACGCTGCTGTGTCCTCGTCGCAGAGTGAATTATTTACAAATTGTCCACTGCAAAAGATCGAGGCTGAGCCAGAGACAACCATAGCTATTGCAACGGTCGCAACAGCAGCCCAAACCCAAACCAATATAGAAGTCTCATCCGAAGCCGTATCCACTGCTATGCAACTAGTGGGTCAAAGCAGCGAAATTGAGGCAACAGAGTCGCGTGCGCCAACAGCACAGAGCACACACGAGAGCTCCCCAGATGAGACTGATCGAGCCGGGAATGCACAATTGAATGATGAGCCTATAAGGGCTAATGATAATGTTGATATCGGGGTAGGCAACTCCATACACAGTAAACAACTGGCTACAAGTAACACAATGGATGGAACAGAACAGGAAAAAGAACAAGAACTGGAGCTCAAGGAAACAGTGGGAGATGGAGAGGAGCCTAGATCAGAGACAGTTGAACAAACTGTTGCCGCACCACCAACTGCTGCCATAGACACAGATCCGATCTCATCGCTGATCAATTACAACGATGGTCAATGGTCGCCGAGTAATCCGAGTGGCAAGAAGCAATATGATCGCGAGCAATTGATGCAGTTGCGTGAAGCAAAAGCCTCTCGCGTGCAGCCCGAGGTGAAGAACATGTCGATCTTGCCACACCCGAATCTGATGCCAACATTTATGCGCAACAACAACAATAACAATAAGCGTGTCCAGTCGATGGTGGGCATGATTGGTGGTAATCGCAACAATGATGCGTCCACCAATTTCGCGGGTAAACAGGTATCTATGTCCGGGGTGCAGGGCGGCGGCCGTAGCAGCATGAAGGGCATGATCCATGTGAATCTATCGTTGAACCAGGACGTTAAACTCAACGAGACGGAAAATGCGTGGCGACCACGAATGACCAACAAAGCGGAAGCGGAACCCAGCTACGATGGCAAGTCCGTTCACGAGAAAGATGAACTTGTGCGTCGCGTGCGTGGAATTCTAAATAAACTAACGCCAGAAAGATTTGATACACTCGTCGAGGAGATCGTCAAACTGAAGATTGATACACCAGATAAGATGGACGAAGTGATTGTGCTTGTCTTCGAGAAGGCGATCGATGAGCCAAATTTCTCCGTTTCATATGCGCGACTGTGCCATCGTCTAATTAGCGAGGTGAAGGCACGCGATGAACGCATGGAGAGTGGCACCAAATCTAATCTGCAACACTTCCGCAATGCACTCCTCGACAAAACGGAGAAGGAGTTCACCCAGAATGTGTCCCAGGGTGCAGCGAAGGAGAAGAAACTGCAGCCAATTGTGGAGAAGATCAAAAAATGTACTGATCCCAATGAAAAAGCGGAGATCGAAGCTCTCCTCGAGGAGGAGGAGCGCAAGATACGCCGTCGCTCTGGCGGCACAGTGCGTTTCATTGGCGAACTCTTTAAAATCTCCATGTTAACTGGTAAAATCATTTACTCTTGCATCGATACACTGTTGAATCCCCATTCGGAAGACATGCTCGAATGCCTGTGCAAACTGCTCACAACAGTGGGTGCAAAGTTCGAGCAGACACCAGTGAATGCCAAGGATCCGGGTCGCTGCTACTCACTGGAGAAGTCCATAACCCGCATGCAGGCGATTGCCCAGCGAACTGACAAGGATGGTGTCAAGGTCAGCTCCCGTGTCCGATTCATGCTACAGGATGTCATCGATTTGCGCAAGAACAAGTGGCAATCAGCGCGTAATGAGGCCCCCAAGACAATGGGTCAGATCGAGAAGGAGGCCAAAAATGAGCAGCTGTCTGCACAATACATGAACTACAGCGGCTCCCTGTCCACTTCCAGTCCAAATGGACCCCAGTCGGGTGTCGGCAAGCGGGATGAACGCAGTGGCGGCGCTCGCTACGGCGATTCTCGTTCCACAGGTTACGGTGGCAGTCACAGTCAGCGCGGCGATGGCGGCAACAATATGCGCCACCAGCAACCAAATAGCGGCGGCAGTGGCAACAGTGGCAACAGTGGAGGCGGCACCAGCGCCAACTCCAATGGCAACAATGACGATAACACGTGGCACGTCCAGACCAGCAAAGGCAGCCGCTCACAGGCGGTGGACACCAATAAACTGGAGGGTTTGGTAAGCTAAGCTATTTCTTTTCATTTAATTATTTATTTATATTTGTATTCATAGACATTACAGCTCAATCAGAATCTTGATACGAAGAAGATGGGCGGACTTAATCAATTTCTTTGGGCTCAAAAACAATCCACGGCGCCGACGACAACACCTTCCAATTCATTTGCCGCGCTCTCATCGTTAGTCGATAAGAACAGCACTGATCGAGACCGGGATCGTGATCGCGATCGCAGTGGGCCCCGCAACAAAAGCTCATTTAACAAGGGCTCCATGGAGCGTGATCGTTATGGTGATCGAAGTGAGTAAATACGATATTTATATATGGATGATCCTGATATCATAACTTCACAAAATAGGCATACATTCGCGAACGGGATCGTCGCAGGGATCGCGCGAGAACTCTTCATCGCGCGTTGGTCAAAATCAACAGGGTCGCGGCATGATGAACGCTTCACTACAAAAATCTGCTAGTCACTCAAAATATACGCAACCGGCGCCGCCAAGCCGACTTTCCAACAAGGTATGTATCTATAATGTATTTATAAGAATTACTGTTCATAATAGTCAAATCCCTGTACAGGCTATGAGTTCTTCGATGACCAGCTCGGCCGCTGGTGTTGGCGGCATTTACCGAGGCGGTGATCAGCAGCAGCAGCAGCAGCCTTCCATCTCTGCCACACAGCCTGCCAAGGGTTCAGCGCCACAGGCCGTGTTCATCAAGCCGCAAGATAATGATATTAAGCTGTTTAAGACAGTCGTCAGGGATATCATAGATCTGGCGGCGGCCTCGAAATCTGTCACTCCAACGGTTGTCGAATGTATCAATCGGATACCGGAGCCACAACGTTGCGGCTTCTTGTTCTATATATTAACTGATTATTTGCATTTATGGAAGGTGGGCAAACAGTACAGGAGATACCTTGCAATCACAATTGCCCACCTCATACAGCAGAACTACATGTCTGTGGATCACTTCAAGCTGGCGTACAAGGAGTTTAGCGAATTTGCCAACGACTTAATTGTTGATATTCCTGAATTGTGGCTTTATATTTTCCAATTTGCTGGTATATATATTCTATATTTATTATTTATACTCCGTATACGGTATACTCCTATACGATTTACTCCTTTGCGATGTACTAAAAGCATATGTTAATTGTTTTGTTTAGGTCCATTAATAGTCAAGAAAGTGTTGACTGTGTCAGATCTGTGGAACAACAATTTAAGAGACAACGACATGGGTAAAAAGTTCCTTAAAACCTACTTGACATATTGTACTAGGGAAGTGGGACCGAACTTCACCCGCAGCATGTGGAAGAAATTTAACATGCACTGGTCAGATTTTATGCCCGACAGCGAAGCTATTGACTTTATTGAGTGGAATGTAAGTTCCCACGGTTATTTTAATATTTTCTATATTATCATTTATATGTCTATATCTATTATGCAGAGATTAGAGTATGTGGAGAATGAGTCAAAGACGCCAGTGATTGAAGACCGCGAGTCGCCCGAAAAGCTTGTAAAAAATGTGATAGATCATATTGAGCACCTGCTTAAGGAAGGAGCAACTGCAGATTGCATAATTGATTATTGCAATGTAAGGATATTTCAAATACGTCCATTTGATTTCAAAGTTTAAGTATTAATATTATTTTCAGGGCAATATTGTGATGGCCGATAAGCTGTTTATCAGAGGGCTGACAACAACCTTAAGCAACTTCGCAATTGTCTACAAGGATAATAGCTATAAGCTGGAGCCCGAGGTTTTTCAGAAGTTTTGCACACCAGTTTTTCAGCGCTACATTGATTCCAATGAAGACCTTCAGCTCGAGTGTTTGTATGGAGTACAATTACTCGTCCACAGCTTGGAACATCCGAGAGGTTTGTTATCTCTCAGCAAAAATATAATTACAATGGGTGATAATGAATTATACTTACTCTAGGGTTGTTGAATGAACTCTTCGGTGAGCTTTACGATGGCTTTGTAATACATAAGGAGTCACTCTACAAGTGGCGCGATTCGAAGGATCAGTCAGCTGGCAAAGGTATAATTGTGTCTTTAATGAAATTGATTATTTATTGAAATTTTGCAATTACCCCTCTTTGTAATACAGGTGTGGCTGTGAAGAGTCTTAATACCTTCTTTAACTCATTAAATGATGATGCCAATTAATTCGTCAATACACTCGTAGAGCTGACAGACATAGCGAGTTAGAGCAAACGAAAACAACACAACTTATTAAAAACAAAAGATAACAACACGGAATGCACTTTGAAGCAGAACATAATATACTTTCATATATAATAAGAAAGAAGTGTGAAGATCGGGTGTTAGAACCAGAGAAAATATATTCTACTACAATATATGTATGCATATAAGCTACTTTGTGCGATCTTATAGTACAATATATATGCAATATTAAGTTAGTATATAAACAACTGTGTATGCATGTATGTACTATGAAATAAAGCAAACCTGAAGGAAATTTCTAGTTATGATTGTTTGCTGTCAATGTCAGACGATTCGCTGACAGCGCAGCTATGCAGCTAAAACAAAATGGAGAATTGATAATGGAAAGTGGCAAATGGCAAATGGCAGAGAGTAGTGACACATCAAAAGTGATTGTAGGCAAAATTGAATTGTGGAGAAAGCGAAACAAACACGATTCAAGAACAAGAAATTCAACCCCATCCCAACCATAAGTAATCTTATAAAATTTTATAGACTAAATCGTTTATATTTATATCTCTAAGAGATTACTAATCTATTTGTAATTTAAAGAGGAAATGATAAACCCGTTTTAAATATAATGTTTTTAAAAGTGAGCAAAAACAACATCAGCTATTGTCGTATTTGTGTTTTATTTTGACCAAACTTTACCTCATTGAACATGCAGCAGAACATCGTCGAGAGCAGACTGAGAACCTGCTGCATGTTTTTCCTGTAACCGTGGGTCCTATTCCGCGAAGACTTTGCCGACCTCGAGAAGCGAACGCTTGTTGCTGTAACCCCAGAAATGAAATACGCACATGGAAAATGGCTCTGTTCGCGGTCTAGGTTAAAAATGCTTTATTTGCAGCTATTTAATTATCATAAATTGATTTTTAATAATATTATAACAGGTATATAACAAATATGTAATTTCAAGGTGGGTTGAATTTTCGATTTTTCGTTTTTTAAACTCAGTTTCATCAATTAATTTTTTAATTTGTTATTTTATTGTTTAACTCTTAATTTGTAATCTCATTTTTATACGTTTGCACTTTCATCTCAGTAGACGCTTGTTCCGGCAATGGTTGGCTAATTTCTTTACAGTTACTATTAATTTGTTCAATATATTTATTCTCTAATTGCCTCTTCTAGTATGTAAATATATTATAACCTACAGCCTATCATTCTAAATAGTTTCGGTTTAAACTAAGTTCGTTTAAGATTAACATGTCATTTTCACACTTTATTTTCTTTTATTATAAAAGAAACAACAATTCGCAATTTAAGTAACTTGTAACAATGTCGTTTTACGAGTTAATATTATAATCTAGTAATAACAATTAACTTCCGTTATTCACATGTACTCAGTGTGTGGATAATCCATCGTTCCTCATACACGTGTGTTAAGTTATGCTAATTTGCAGATTAATTAGGCTAATCAATTATGTGTTCGTATATGAAAAAACACTTTAACATACAAATCAAATAGTAAAATCCCCTCCGAGTGGAGCAAAGGGTGTAATATTGGTGTTGTGCAACCCTTTAGTTCGAAATGAAAAACTCCTGATGTCCTCACTCAATCCAACTGCAATCCAATACTCCCCACCAGGTGGCCTCCTCTCACTGAAACAGCCATGTATATATATATATACGTCTGTCAATCTTCCTAACTCCATAATCTATGGGGGCTATATTTCACCTGTTATCTTTGTGCTAAATTATTCTCCTATTGGCTTCAACTAATGTTACAGTACAGAGATGCAGTTAAATAAATACAGAAATTTAGAGACAATTCATATTTGATCTACTATTTACCAGTATACTGAGGCTATTCAGTTAGCTTTAGCATCTATCGTATGTTGCAGGCCTTAAATACGAATAAACCTTAGCGAAATGGGGGCTACACCAAAAAAAAATTGACATACAACCGATAAAATGAATAGGCTCGATTGCATGTACAATCAATTTTCTTCCTGTGTATGTTCAACAAACATTTGAAGTAAATTTGTTCTAGTTGGAAATTGAATTTGCGCCTGCCCATCCGATATTTGCTAGTACAATTTTGAGCTTGAAACCGAACCGACATCTAAGGTCTAAAGCAGATCAGAATATTGGAAACAGCCAAACAACTGGTATGACAACACTCAAGATAGCTGTTAGCTGTTTTTCCTCATTCTTTACTGTCTGCTCAGCTCCAAGCTCCGATTACAAAGGCATAGGGAGCGATATAGAGATGTGTCCGTATAGTTTATGCACAAATAAAAGCAATATGCTAATCTATTGGTGTGCGTATATCAATTTCTTATAGCTTTCTTGTTTTCTTTTTAATATATATATATATATATACATATATGTATGTATATATGTGTACACTGTACGCAATGTGTGCGATTTCTTAGTCTGTGTGCAGCCTGTTTAAACTACTAAACAGTTATTATTTCCTTCAGAATTATGTTTAAATATGTATATGCATGTACGCAAGCATATGTACGAGTTTGTTATTAATATATCCGGGATCGACTGGATTAACACCAATATTTATTCTGGCTTTAGGCGGTGCCATTGTACTACAGTTTGCTTGGGTTTCGAGATCATATCCTGCCAATGTTTCGTCTCGGAGGCACCTGAACCGTTTTTACCTGTGAGAAGAATCATTATATATTCCTCAACATCTGCTCTTCTCTGAAATCAGTCAATAACGCATTCTTCAAAGCAACTTTCGCTTACCAGCCAGCAATATTCTGCCGATCAGCTCGTTCCGTCCAATATTATCGAAATCCATAACCATGACATCCAGAGAACACTCTCGTATCTTTTCCCAGGGAACGTTAAAACTAAACGATTCATTGAAAACTGGATTCAACGTACAGGTAAAAATAGGCGTTTTTCTTTTTTCTACACGCTTATCTCCAAATTGTAGCCAAACCTTCACATAAGGATCTGTAAAATAGTTGTACATTGTTATTATACAGGGGAAAATCGTATATGGAAATAATTAAACGGCAAATATACCTGATTTTCCATTGATATCCTTAGCTTTTAGATTTCGTGCTTTAATCAACGTCAATGTTAAAATTGAATTCGAAGGATGATAGCATAGCGAAGACAAGAGTTCGCCGCACTTGTCCTTTGCAGGGGGCTTCAAGGCTTTCCAAAATGACTGTTTTCCAGCAAAATCAACCTAAAGCCAGATAAATAAGTAGGGAATTATATATATACATATAGACTAAATATCCCAAGTAATACATATCAGCATACGACTTTGTTATATTCTCAGGCTATTTACCTGACATAGCGGTAAAAACACTTCTCCAATAGAATCATCTCTTGAAAAACGATCATAATCAAAGACATGCAAATGCAGAACCTAAAATTGCAATTTTTCCCAAGCATTTGAGTTGAATTTTATTATGATCTTATATTATTTGTCAACTTACACGCGACTGAAGTTTCTGAATTGGAAATCCCTCGAAGTAAAATGTTTCATTCCAGCGTGGGTTCAAGGTTCTTCGTTTGATCTTGGTTTCCAAACGATGTTTCTTGTCGGGCAACAATGTAACTCGCACATAGGGATCGGAGGTGCCGCTCAAATCCTTGGCTGGTAGTTCTTTGCCTTGTAGAACTTTTAAGATTAGGGTCGTATTTTGAAAGTCGTATTCCAAGGAGAAATGTATTTGTCCAACGTTTTCACTCGGATCATTGCTATCGAGGTACATGTCGGTCATTGAGATGCTTTTGTTCTAGAATGTGTGGAATATGCCATTTAATTAAGTAAAATATAAATAATAATTAATCGAATAGTATATATAGTAAATATTCAAAGCCCAGACGAACTGCAACGCATATGCATAAGATCCTAAATGGGCTTTTGAGAGCATACTTCGAATTGTAAGTTTCTTAAAAAGAGGCAGAAAATTCCTTGCATTTCTGATCGGAAATGATTACGACAAGTATTGTTATACGACCAGAAAGAGAAGGAAGATTTGCTAATGAAAGTCTACTACGGTAAGACGGTAAGCTGATATTAGTATTCCAATTCTGTTCTGTCCTGATGAACCTGGTGAACAAGACCCACATTCAAGAATGGAACGCACTAGTGAAATATATAGTGTTTTAGTAATAGGGATCGTCAAGTTCTTTTGACCAGCGCTCGATGAAACCCAAAGCCTCGATTGGCAGAGGAAGAAATATACTTGTCAAACTTTAGCTTGGGATCTAAGATAATACCAAAATCATCAGCACATTCAATGCGTTCCAGTGGCTTGCCAATAATAAAATATAAGCTGTGATCTAAAATAATTATTTCTTTAGGATACGCACCGCGGAATCCTTCGATGTACCGTCATTTGCACCTGCGCCTGCAGCAGCACCAGAAGGTTTTGTCGGCGTAGACGTTGAACCGCTCCTGCAAGAAGAACTTTGCTTAATATGCGAGAAGACGAAACTGATTGGGACTACGGACAGTTGGCAGTTGGTATTAGCAACGTCATTCATTTCAATGAAAATATAAGTAAATATTTTATTATGATTCTAGATAGTCGTACCCAATAAGAGGCGTCCTGAGGCTTAGAAAGCCATTCAGTTTTCGATTAATATTATTTTGTAGAGGAGTCGTAATCGCTTGAGCAACTGGAGCTGGTGGCTTACTAGGCGGGTTTCCAGAGTCCACAATGTCCTGCGTTGCCCTATTGTAAAATATGAAAGCACATTTGAAATACATTACATATGTAAAATTCACTTCTGATCCAGCTGAAAAAAACCCTTTATATTAAGTCACATTTAATTGAACTTGAATGCTGCAAAAATAGGGATTTGATTTAGTTCCACTTAAATAATGAATTATTGTCTAAACTAAATGTATAAAGTTGGACTTAAAAGCTGTTTTGTAACTAACCTTAAGCTATAACTGCTGGATTCTTCATCCTCGTTTGGTTCAATAAACTGTAACTGTGACCTTTTATGCCTCCACCAGAGGTAGCCACCGGCTAAAAAAAGCGCTATCGCAATGATTAGACCCAATATCGCTAGGCAAGCTATTAATATTATGCTCGCCATATCTGAAAATAGGTTCGAAAGCTTGTAAGTATTGTGAACTATGTGTATACATATATATACATATAAATATACATATGCATATACATATATATATATATATACATATAAAGTTACATATGGATATACATACACAAATATATATATATACACTTACATATATATATACACTTACACATAAATATATACTTAACATATGATTAAATAGGAACTGAAAATAATTCCAATTTGGCTGTGCTATAACTGTTACATACATACATATACAAATATATATATGTATTTTTTCTTTTACCTTTTTAGTGTGTTCATATGAATATGTAAACGTTTTCGAGAAGCAGGATTTACGACTGTACCATTTATACGCATTAGCTCATGGAATAACAGTTTCAGGCACACACATGTAAGCAATGGTTTTATGTTTTCTCTTTTATTTTATTTATTACTATTATTTGTATTTAAACAGTGTTTTCATTTTAGTTTAATCTCCATTTTTATTTTTATAAAACACTTTACTGCGGTGACTTATGTATGTATAGTAAATGTAGCCAAACAGAAGGGGATGACGATGACAGTAACGGTAACAGAGCACTGTAAAGAGCAAACTGAAAAACTGAAAGCTCGTCAAACCAATGAGAGTCAGAGTTGAAATCGGAAAATACTGACACATACTACAGCAGCATGCGCTTACATACTTACACATATATATACATGTATGAACAACAAAGACAATATGTTAATAGTTACCACCAATTTATGAAAGTGCTCAGTGTAAATTGAAATTGTCCAACTGGTAGAAAGCTCTGATTAACTACTTCTATTGTGAATATGACTTACGTAGTATTTAATATAAGAGTGTTGGCTGTGGAAGGCACATCACTTGAAAGCTCCTTTTTTGCGAGAGTTTACTGCGCATGCCGCATTATCCTATATACTGATTATCCTATTCCCAAACTAGTCGCCCTGAAACCACTCTAGATTTGCTATTTATTGCTATAAGTTCTTATGAATTATTTTTATCATTATTGCGAACAGCTTTACAGCTTTCATCCTTTTAACTAACAGATCTGTGTATGTAAACAAACTATTTCCAAATTTCATATATTTGAAATTGAAATTTGTTCAGATTTATTGCTTAAGGTGAATATTGCGAAAGCCTTCACTGCGATATTAATTATTGCGTTGTGCTTGTCTGTTTCTTAAAAGGGAGACAAACAGACGGAGAGAAAGACATAAGTGAGAGAGAGCGAGAGAGAGAGAGAGAGCTCTTACAAAATTTCTCTCTAGGGCCATTCTTTCGCATGCGCGTTGTGAATTTAAATGTGTGCGCATATCATCTGGTTCACTACTAACCGATTGTCTGACGTTACTCCGCCAACAGAGTGGAGAATTTTCCATTTTTAGAACGTTTGAACTTGCTTACTTCTTAGCACAAAACATTTGACTGGCAAACAAACGATTTCTACAAAAAACATCAATTACGTCTTGTAAACCAAAGAGACACTATTGAAAACAAAGAGCGAGTGAGAGAGAGAGAGAGAGAGAAAAGATACATGTATATTTATGTATGTGGCATGTGCGGCTCCTCCGATAGAAATGTCTCATTTTAAATTTAGTCGAAAGGTATCCGTTTTGCACAACGCACCTAGCCTGTCACCACTTGGGTTGTGTTGAGTGCTTCAGAATAATGTATGTATATGTATGTCTCTTATACAGCCCCAGTGCATTTTCCGGCTACGCCTGTACATGTTCTAAATCTATATATATACATGTATATATGTATGTTTAAGTTTTATCAAAACATAAGTGCATGTGCATGAAGTGAATTATATAGGTGCATCAGCTTCTGATTGACTACGCAGATATAGATATCATTAAATGTGTGAGAACATTGTGTACTAATTGTGTAACGATCCAAATAAAACCCGAAGTTGTTGTTTTCTTTCGTTAAGGGCATATATCTATATGTATATGTATATATATGATTATTCAATCAATGCATTAATGATACAAATCAAAACTAGCCTTAATATTTGTAAGCAAGGTTATGTTTTCCGCAGACTTTCTATTTAAAACCCTAGATAAATAAGTAAAGAGAGGAAAGAAGAGCTAGACATTGGCAATTGATTGTTTCACGTTCAGTTCCGCTGTCATTTCAGCAACTATGGCTCCAATATGACGTTCAATTTGGCAACACAATAGAATATAAATAGAGCAACGAGAGAAAACAGCAGCAAACAATACAAATTCAAATAAACCACATTCATGGATTATATAAAAGACATGCGAGAAATGGACAACATATGCAGGTGACTATCTATGGGAACAAGTAACTCCCCAGATTATTCATTTCATGTAACATTTGCTTTTTCATTAGATTCTTGTGGATGCAATCGGGCTTATAAGAAATTCAATGATAATTAAACTGCGCAAGGTATGTTTATACCAGACACACTGAGAAGCTGTATGATCGAGACGGACGTATCTTCTTATTTGCAAACATCGTCAACTGG
>JAWNME010000050.1:0-12324 GCA_035044385.1 Drosophila neutralis | reverse complement strand
TATATGCATACCAAACAGTGTTATATTCCGATAGCATTTGGATTATTTTTTTTCTTTCTTTTTAATTAATCTCATATAATTATGTCTATGTGGTGGTTGTATATATGATAAACAAGGGATAGTTCAGACTTACATGACTCTCCAGCGGTGAAAGGCCTTCCAACGTGAACGCGAATTTGCCTTGGTAGGCATTCAACACCTTAATATTCTCGATTATTGTTATCTCATCACAACACAACCTTCTCTTGCTCTAGTTATTCTTTTTTCTATGATTTCCGTCTTTAAAGGAAAAAGAAAAGAAAAACTCGAACCAAAAAAATTGATTATACTCGTAGGTGTTCAGTATTTTTTTTTTCCCTCTTTTGTGTTATGACTAACTGTTTAAAAAACTAATTATTATTTTTTTTGCACTTGTCCCTTTTGAACATGAACATGATTGATTTTTTTTTTTTTCTTTCTCATTAATTTAAACTTAACCAAAAAATGAAAAAAACTTAAGCCACGTGAAAACCAAAAAAAAAGTGTTAGGGGTTATGCACATTATAGGTTAAAGTTGCCCATTGTAGGTTAAAGCTGCACATTGTAGGTTAAAGCTGCACTTCACTTTTTCTTGTTGATGAGGGCGTGCTCCGTTGGACACTACAAACTCGATGCTTGCGGCTATGTCCGGAATTGGACCGGCGATCCGTGACTGCGCGCCAGAGGTATTAGTGTGGTGCCTTTCGGTTGCACATGTTGGAAGGATCACTTGCAAATTTTTCCGTTTTACTTTTTCTGCATTTTTTTTTCTGTGAGCATTCTCGATGGATATAAAAAAAAAATCCGGGCGGCGTGCAGTCTCGGCTGATCGACTCAGAGACTTTCTCTGAGTGCAGCTCGGCTTTAATAGCGCAGCTTGGCAAAGCTCTGGGATTCCGCAGCTATTCAGCTGCTATCCGCAGTTGAAAATCCCATTCATAAAAATTTTTTCGAGGAAATGACGTTTTAAGTTTTTTTTGTGCCAATTCAAATTCAATCTGCCATATCTTCGCCAATAATTGTCTAAGGTCCGAAATTCCTTCAACATTATGAAGCCCTCTTTATATATATCAATTCTGCATCAAAAGTTGAAAATCCCATTCATAAAAATTTTTTCGAGGAAATGACGTTTTAAGTTTTTTTTGTGCCAATTCAAATTCAATCTGCCATATCTTCGCCAATAATTGTCTAAGGTCCGAAATTCCTTCAACATTATGAAGCCCTCTTTATATATATCAATTCTGCATCAAAAGTTGAAAATCCCATTCATAAAAATTTTTTCGAGGAAATGACGTTTTAAGTTTTTTTTGTGCCAATTCAAATTCAATCTGCCATATCTTCGCCAATAATTGTCTAAGGTCCGAAATTCCTTCAACATTATGAAGCCCTCTTTATATATATCAATTCTGCATCAAAAGTTGAAAATCCCATTCATAAAAATTTTTTCGAGGAAATGACGTTTTAAGTTTTTTTTGTGCCAATTCAAATTCAATCTGCCATATCTTCGCCAATAATTGTCTAAGGTCCGAAATTCCTTCAACATTATGAAGCCCTCTTTATATATATCAATTCTGCATCAAAAGTTGAAAATCCCATTCATAAAAATTTTTTCGAGGAAATGACGTTTTAAGTTTTTTTTGTGCCAATTCAAATTCAATCTGCCATATCTTCGCCAATAATTGTCTAAGGTCCGAAATTCCTTCAACATTATGAAGCCCTCTTTATATATATCAATTCTGCATCAAAAGTTGAAAATCCCATTCATAAAAATTTTTTCGAGGAAATGACGTTTTAAGTTTTTTTTGTGCCAATTCAAATTCAATCTGCCATATCTTCGCCAATAATTGTCTAAGGTCCGAAATTCCTTCAACATTATGAAGCCCTCTTTATATATATCAATTCTGCATCAAAAGTTGAAAATCCCATTCATAAAAATTTTTTCGAGGAAATGACGTTTTAAGTTTTTTTTGTGCCAATTCAAATTCAATCTGCCATATCTTCGCCAATAATTGTCTAAGGTCCGAAATTCCTTCAACATTATGAAGCCCTCTTTATATATATCAATTCTGCATCAAAAGTTGAAAATCCCATTCATAAAAATTTTTTCGAGGAAATGACGTTTTAAGTTTTTTTTGTGCCAATTCAAATTCAATCTGCCATATCTTCGCCAATAATTGTCTAAGGTCCGAAATTCCTTCAACATTATGAAGCCCTCTTTATATATATCAATTCTGCATCAAAAGTTGAAAATCCCATTCATAAAAATTTTTTCGAGGAAATGACGTTTTAAGTTTTTTTTGTGCCAATTCAAATTCAATCTGCCATATCTTCGCCAATAATTGTCTAAGGTCCGAAATTCCTTCAACATTATGAAGCCCTCTTTATATATATCAATTCTGCATCAAAAGTTGAAAATCCCATTCATAAAAATTTTTTCGAGGAAATGACGTTTTAAGTTTTTTTTGTGCCAATTCAAATTCAATCTGCCATATCTTCGCCAATAATTGTCTAAGGTCCGAAATTCCTTCAACATTATGAAGCCCTCTTTATATATATCAATTCTGCATCAAAAGTTGAAAATCCCATTCATAAAAATTTTTTCGAGGAAATGACGTTTTAAGTTTTTTTTGTGCCAATTCAAATTCAATCTGCCATATCTTCGCCAATAATTGTCTAAGGTCCGAAATTCCTTCAACATTATGAAGCCCTCTTTATATATATCAATTCTGCATCAAAAGTTGAAAATCCCATTCATAAAAATTTTTTCGAGGAAATGACGTTTTAAGTTTTTTTTGTGCCAATTCAAATTCAATCTGCCATATCTTCGCCAATAATTGTCTAAGGTCCGAAATTCCTTCAACATTATGAAGCCCTCTTTATATATATCAATTCTGCATCAAAAGTTGAAAATCCCATTCATAAAAATTTTTTCGAGGAAATGACGTTTTAAGTTTTTTTTGTGCCAATTCAAATTCAATCTGCCATATCTTCGCCAATAATTGTCTAAGGTCCGAAATTCCTTCAACATTATGAAGCCCTCTTTATATATATCAATTCTGCATCAAAAGTTGAAAATCCCATTCATAAAAATTTTTTCGAGGAAATGACGTTTTAAGTTTTTTTTGTGCCAATTCAAATTCAATCTGCCATATCTTCGCCAATAATTGTCTAAGGTCCGAAATTCCTTCAACATTATGAAGCCCTCTTTATATATATCAATTCTGCATCAAAAGTTGAAAATCCCATTCATAAAAATTTTTTCGAGGAAATGACGTTTTAAGTTTTTTTTGTGCCAATTCAAATTCAATCTGCCATATCTTCGCCAATAATTGTCTAAGGTCCGAAATTCCTTCAACATTATGAAGCCCTCTTTATATATATCAATTCTGCATCAAAAGTTGAAAATCCCATTCATAAAAATTTTTTCGAGGAAATGACGTTTTAAGTTTTTTTTGTGCCAATTCAAATTCAATCTGCCATATCTTCGCCAATAATTGTCTAAGGTCCGAAATTCCTTCAACATTATGAAGCCCTCTTTATATATATCAATTCTGCATCAAAAGTTGAAAATCCCATTCATAAAAATTTTTTCGAGGAAATGACGTTTTAAGTTTTTTTTGTGCCAATTCAAATTCAATCTGCCATATCTTCGCCAATAATTGTCTAAGGTCCGAAATTCCTTCAACATTATGAAGCCCTCTTTATATATATCAATTCTGCATCAAAAGTTGAAAATCCCATTCATAAAAATTTTTTCGAGGAAATGACGTTTTAAGTTTTTTTTGTGCCAATTCAAATTCAATCTGCCATATCTTCGCCAATAATTGTCTAAGGTCCGAAATTCCTTCAACATTATGAAGCCCTCTTTATATATATCAATTCTGCATCAAAAGTTGAAAATCCCATTCATAAAAATTTTTTCGAGGAAATGACGTTTTAAGTTTTTTTTGTGCCAATTCAAATTCAATCTGCCATATCTTCGCCAATAATTGTCTAAGGTCCGAAATTCCTTCAACATTATGAAGCCCTCTTTATATATATCAATTCTGCATCAAAAGTTGAAAATCCCATTCATAAAAATTTTTTCGAGGAAATGACGTTTTAAGTTTTTTTTGTGCCAATTCAAATTCAATCTGCCATATCTTCGCCAATAATTGTCTAAGGTCCGAAATTCCTTCAACATTATGAAGCCCTCTTTATATATATCAATTCTGCATCAAAAGTTGAAAATCCCATTCATAAAAATTTTTTCGAGGAAATGACGTTTTAAGTTTTTTTTGTGCCAATTCAAATTCAATCTGCCATATCTTCGCCAATAATTGTCTAAGGTCCGAAATTCCTTCAACATTATGAAGCCCTCTTTATATATATCAATTCTGCATCAAAAGTTGAAAATCCCATTCATAAAAATTTTTTCGAGGAAATGACGTTTTAAGTTTTTTTTGTGCCAATTCAAATTCAATCTGCCATATCTTCGCCAATAATTGTCTAAGGTCCGAAATTCCTTCAACATTATGAAGCCCTCTTTATATATATCAATTCTGCATCAAAAGTTGAAAATCCCATTCATAAAAATTTTTTCGAGGAAATGACGTTTTAAGTTTTTTTTGTGCCAATTCAAATTCAATCTGCCATATCTTCGCCAATAATTGTCTAAGGTCCGAAATTCCTTCAACATTATGAAGCCCTCTTTATATATATCAATTCTGCATCAAAAGTTGAAAATCCCATTCATAAAAATTTTTTCGAGGAAATGACGTTTTAAGTTTTTTTTGTGCCAATTCAAATTCAATCTGCCATATCTTCGCCAATAATTGTCTAAGGTCCGAAATTCCTTCAACATTATGAAGCCCTCTTTATATATATCAATTCTGCATCAAAAGTTGAAAATCCCATTCATAAAAATTTTTTCGAGGAAATGACGTTTTAAGTTTTTTTTGTGCCAATTCAAATTCAATCTGCCATATCTTCGCCAATAATTGTCTAAGGTCCTAAATTCCTTCAACATTATGAAGCCCTCTTTATATATATCAATTCTGCATCAAAAGTTGAAAATCCCATTCATAAAAATTTTTTCGAGGAAATGACGTTTTAAGTTTTTTTTGTGCCAATTCAAATTCAATCTGCCATATCTTCGCCAATAATTGTCTAAGGTCCGAAATTCCTTCAACATTATGAAGCCCTCTTTATATATATCAATTCTGCATCAAAAGTTGAAAATCCCATTCATAAAAATTTTTTCGAGGAAATGACGTTTTAAGTTTTTTTTGTGCCAATTCAAATTCAATCTGCCATATCTTCGCCAATAATTGTCTAAGGTCCGAAATTCCTTCAACATTATGAAGCCCTCTTTATATATATCAATTCTGCATCAAAAGTTGAAAATCCCATTCATAAAAATTTTTTCGAGGAAATGACGTTTTAAGTTTTTTTTGTGCCAATTCAAATTCAATCTGCCATATCTTCGCCAATAATTGTCTAAGGTCCGAAATTCCTTCAACATTATGAAGCCCTCTTTATATATATCAATTCTGCATCAAAAGTTGAAAATCCCATTCATAAAAATTTTTTCGAGGAAATGACGTTTTAAGTTTTTTTTGTGCCAATTCAAATTCAATCTGCCATATCTTCGCCAATAATTGTCTAAGGTCCGAAATTCCTTCAACATTATGAAGCCCTCTTTATATATATCAATTCTGCATCAAAAGTTGAAAATCCCATTCATAAAAATTTTTTCGAGGAAATGACGTTTTAAGTTTTTTTTGTGCCAATTCAAATTCAATCTGCCATATCTTCGCCAATAATTGTCTAAGGTCCGAAATTCCTTCAACATTATGAAGCCCTCTTTATATATATCAATTCTGCATCAAAAGTTGAAAATCCCATTCATAAAATTTTTTCGAGGAAATGACGTTTTAAGTTTTTTTTGTGCCAATTCAAATTCAATCTGCCATATCTTCGCCAATAATTGTCTAAGGTCCGAAATTCCTTCAACATTATGAAGCCCTCTTTATATATATCAATTCTGCATCAAAAGTTGAAAATCCCATTCATAAAAATTTTTTCGAGGAAATGACGTTTTAAGTTTTTTTTGTGCCAATTCAAATTCAATCTGCCATATCTTCGCCAATAATTGTCTAAGGTCCGAAATTCCTTCAACATTATGAAGCCCTCTTTATATATATCAATTCTGCATCAAAAGTTGAAAATCCCATTCATAAAAATTTTTTCGAGGAAATGACGTTTTAAGTTTTTTTTGTGCCAATTCAAATTCAATCTGCCATATCTTCGCCAATAATTGTCTAAGGTCCGAAATTCCTTCAACATTATGAAGCCCTCTTTATATATATCAATTCTGCATCAAAAGTTGAAAATCCCATTCATAAAAATTTTTTCGAGGAAATGACGTTTTAAGTTTTTTTTGTGCCAATTCAAATTCAATCTGCCATATCTTCGCCAATAATTGTCTAAGGTCCGAAATTCCTTCAACATTATGAAGCCCTCTTTATATATATCAATTCTGCATCAAAAGTTGAAAATCCCATTCATAAAAATTTTTTCGAGGAAATGACGTTTTAAGTTTTTTTTGTGCCAATTCAAATTCAATCTGCCATATCTTCGCCAATAATTGTCTAAGGTCCGAAATTCCTTCAACATTATGAAGCCCTCTTTATATATATCAATTCTGCATCAAAAGTTGAAAATCCCATTCATAAAAATTTTTTCGAGGAAATGACGTTTTAAGTTTTTTTTGTGCCAATTCAAATTCAATCTGCCATATCTTCGCCAATAATTGTCTAAGGTCCGAAATTCCTTCAACATTATGAAGCCCTCTTTATATATATCAATTCTGCATCAAAAGTTGAAAATCCCATTCATAAAAATTTTTTCGAGGAAATGACGTTTTAAGTTTTTTTTGTGCCAATTCAAATTCAATCTGCCATATCTTCGCCAATAATTGTCTAAGGTCCGAAATTCCTTCAACATTATGAAGCCCTCTTTATATATATCAATTCTGCATCAAAAGTTGAAAATCCCATTCATAAAAATTTTTTCGAGGAAATGACGTTTTAAGTTTTTTTTGTGCCAATTCAAATTCAATCTGCCATATCTTCGCCAATAATTGTCTAAGGTCCGAAATTCCTTCAACATTATGAAGCCCTCTTTATATATATCAATTCTGCATCAAAAGTTGAAAATCCCATTCATAAAAATTTTTTCGAGGAAATGACGTTTTAAGTTTTTTTTGTGCCAATTCAAATTCAATCTGCCATATCTTCGCCAATAATTGTCTAAGGTCCGAAATTCCTTCAACATTATGAAGCCCTCTTTATATATATCAATTCTGCATCAAAAGTTGAAAATCCCATTCATAAAAATTTTTTCGAGGAAATGACGTTTTAAGTTTTTTTTGTGCCAATTCAAATTCAATCTGCCATATCTTCGCCAATAATTGTCTAAGGTCCGAAATTCCTTCAACATTATGAAGCCCTCTTTATATATATCAATTCTGCATCAAAAGTTGAAAATCCCATTCATAAAAATTTTTTCGAGGAAATGACGTTTTAAGTTTTTTTTGTGCCAATTCAAATTCAATCTGCCATATCTTCGCCAATAATTGTCTAAGGTCCGAAATTCCTTCAACATTATGAAGCCCTCTTTATATATATCAATTCTGCATCAAAAGTTGAAAATCCCATTCATAAAAATTTTTTCGAGGAAATGACGTTTTAAGTTTTTTTTGTGCCAATTCAAATTCAATCTGCCATATCTTCGCCAATAATTGTCTAAGGTCCGAAATTCCTTCAACATTATGAAGCCCTCTTTATATATATCAATTCTGCATCAAAAGTTGAAAATCCCATTCATAAAAATTTTTTCGAGGAAATGACGTTTTAAGTTTTTTTTGTGCCAATTCAAATTCAATCTGCCATATCTTCGCCAATAATTGTCTAAGGTCCGAAATTCCTTCAACATTATGAAGCCCTCTTTATATATATCAATTCTGCATCAAAAGTTGAAAATCCCATTCATAAAAATTTTTTCGAGGAAATGACGTTTTAAGTTTTTTTTGTGCCAATTCAAATTCAATCTGCCATATCTTCGCCAATAATTGTCTAAGGTCCGAAATTCCTTCAACATTATGAAGCCCTCTTTATATATATCAATTCTGCATCAAAAGTTGAAAATCCCATTCATAAAAATTTTTTCGAGGAAATGACGTTTTAAGTTTTTTTTGTGCCAATTCAAATTCAATCTGCCATATCTTCGCCAATAATTGTCTAAGGTCCGAAATTCCTTCAACATTATGAAGCCCTCTTTATATATATCAATTCTGCATCAAAAGTTGAAAATCCCATTCATAAAAATTTTTTCGAGGAAATGACGTTTTAAGTTTTTTTTGTGCCAATTCAAATTCAATCTGCCATATCTTCGCCAATAATTGTCTAAGGTCCGAAATTCCTTCAACATTATGAAGCCCTCTTTATATATATCAATTCTGCATCAAAAGTTGAAAATCCCATTCATAAAAATTTTTTCGAGGAAATGACGTTTTAAGTTTTTTTTGTGCCAATTCAAATTCAATCTGCCATATCTTCGCCAATAATTGTCTAAGGTCCGAAATTCCTTCAACATTATGAAGCCCTCTTTATATATATCAATTCTGCATCAAAAGTTGAAAATCCCATTCATAAAATTTTTTTCGAGGAAATGACGTTTTAAGTTTTTTTTGTGCCAATTCAAATTCAATCTGCCATATCTTCGCCAATAATTGTCTAAGGTCCGAAATTCCTTCAACATTATGAAGCCCTCTTTATATATATCAATTCTGCATCAAAAGTTGAAAATCCCATTCATAAAAATTTTTTCGAGGAAATGACGTTTTAAGTTTTTTTTGTGCCAATTCAAATTCAATCTGCCATATCTTCGCCAATAATTGTCTAAGGTCCGAAATTCCTTCAACATTATGAAGCCCTCTTTATATATATCAATTCTGCATCAAAAGTTGAAAATCCCATTCATAAAAATTTTTTCGAGGAAATGACGTTTTAAGTTTTTTTTGTGCCAATTCAAATTCAATCTGCCATATCTTCGCCAATAATTGTCTAAGGTCCGAAATTCCTTCAACATTATGAAGCCCTCTTTATATATATCAATTCTGCATCAAAAGTTGAAAATCCCATTCATAAAAATTTTTTCGAGGAAATGACGTTTTAAGTTTTTTTTGTGCCAATTCAAATTCAATCTGCCATATCTTCGCCAATAATTGTCTAAGGTCCGAAATTCCTTCAACATTATGAAGCCCTCTTTATATATATCAATTCTGCATCAAAAGTTGAAAATCCCATTCATAAAAATTTTTTCGAGGAAATGACGTTTTAAGTTTTTTTTGTGCCAATTCAAATTCAATCTGCCATATCTTCGCCAATAATTGTCTAAGGTCCGAAATTCCTTCAACATTATGAAGCCCTCTTTATATATATCAATTCTGCATCAAAAGTTGAAAATCCCATTCATAAAATTTTTTCGAGGAAATGACGTTTTAAGTTTTTTTTGTGCCAATTCAAATTCAATCTGCCATATCTTCGCCAATAATTGTCTAAGGTCCGAAATTCCTTCAACATTATGAAGCCCTCTTTATATATATCAATTCTGCATCAAAAGTTGAAAATCCCATTCATAAAATTTTTTTCGAGGAAATGACGTTTTAAGTTTTTTTTGTGCCAATTCAAATTCAATCTGCCATATCTTCGCCAATAATTGTCTAAGGTCCGAAATTCCTTCAACATTATGAAGCCCTCTTTATATATATCAATTCTGCATCAAAAGTTGAAAATCCCATTCATAAAAATTTTTTCGAGGAAATGACGTTTTAAGTTTTTTTTGTGCCAATTCAAATTCAATCTGCCATATCTTCGCCAATAATTGTCTAAGGTCCGAAATTCCTTCAACATTATGAAGCCCTCTTTATATATATCAATTCTGCATCAAAAGTTGAAAATCCCATTCATAAAAATTTTTTCGAGGAAATGACGTTTTAAGTTTTTTTTGTGCCAATTCAAATTCAATCTGCCATATCTTCGCCAATAATTGTCTAAGGTCCGAAATTCCTTCAACATTATGAAGCCCTCTTTATATATATCAATTCTGCATCAAAAGTTGAAAATCCCATTCATAAAAATTTTTTCGAGGAAATGACGTTTTAAGTTTTTTTTGTGCCAATTCAAATTCAATCTGCCATATCTTCGCCAATAATTGTCTAAGGTCCGAAATTCCTTCAACATTATGAAGCCCTCTTTATATATATCAATTCTGCATCAAAAGTTGAAAATCCCATTCATAAAAATTTTTTCGAGGAAATGACGTTTTAAGTTTTTTTTGTGCCAATTCAAATTCAATCTGCCATATCTTCGCCAATAATTGTCTAAGGTCCGAAATTCCTTCAACATTATGAAGCCCTCTTTATATATATCAATTCTGCATCAAAAGTTGAAAATCCCATTCATAAAAATTTTTTCGAGGAAATGACGTTTTAAGTTTTTTTTGTGCCAATTCAAATTCAATCTGCCATATCTTCGCCAATAATTGTCTAAGGTCCGAAATTCCTTCAACATTATGAAGCCCTCTTTATATATATCAATTCTGCATCAAAAGTTGAAAATCCCATTCATAAAAATTTTTTCGAGGAAATGACGTTTTAAGTTTTTTTTGTGCCAATTCAAATTCAATCTGCCATATCTTCGCCAATAATTGTCTAAGGTCCGAAATTCCTTCAACATTATGAAGCCCTCTTTATATATATCAATTCTGCATCAAAAGTTGAAAATCCCATTCATAAAAATTTTTTCGAGGAAATGACGTTTTAAGTTTTTTTTGTGCCAATTCAAATTCAATCTGCCATATCTTCGCCAATAATTGTCTAAGGTCCGAAATTCCTTCAACATTATGAAGCCCTCTTTATATATATCAATTCTGCATCAAAAGTTGAAAATCCCATTCATAAAAATTTTTTCGAGGAAATGACGTTTTAAGTTTTTTTTGTGCCAATTCAAATTCAATCTGCCATATCTTCGCCAATAATTGTCTAAGGTCCGAAATTCCTTCAACATTATGAAGCCCTCTTTATATATATCAATTCTGCATCAAAAGTTGAAAATCCCATTCATAAAAATTTTTTCGAGGAAATGACGTTTTAAGTTTTTTTTGTGCCAATTCAAATTCAATCTGCCATATCTTCGCCAATAATTGTCTAAGGTCCGAAATTCCTTCAACATTATGAAGCCCTCTTTATATATATCAATTCTGCATCAAAAGTTGAAAATCCCATTCATAAAATTTTTTTCGAGGAAATGACGTTTTAAGTTTTTTTTGTGCCAATTCAAATTCAATCTGCCATATCTTCGCCAATAATTGTCTAAGGTCCGAAATTCCTTCAACATTATGAAGCCCTCTTTATATATATCAATTCTGCATCAAAAGTTGAAAATCCCATTCATAAAAATTTTTTCGAGGAAATGACGTTTTAAGTTTTTTTTGTGCCAATTCAAATTCAATCTGCCATATCTTCGCCAATAATTGTCTAAGGTCCGAAATTCCTTCAACATTATGAAGCCCTCTTTATATATATCAATTCTGCATCAAAAGTTGAAAATCCCATTCATAAAAATTTTTTCGAGGAAATGACGTTTTAAGTTTTTTTTGTGCCAATTCAAATTCAATCTGCCATATCTTCGCCAATAATTGTCTAAGGTCCGAAATTCCTTCAACATTATGAAGCCCTCTTTATATATATCAATTCTGCATCAAAAGTTGAAAATCCCATTCATAAAAATTTTTTCGAGGAAATGACGTTTTAAGTTTTTTTTGTGCCAATTCAAATTCAATCTGCCATATCTTCGCCAATAATTGTCTAAGGTCCGAAATTCCTTCAACATTATGAAGCCCTCTTTATATATATCAATTCTGCATCAAAAGTTGAAAATCCCATTCATAAAAATTTTTTCGAGGAAATGACGTTTTAAGTTTTTTTTGTGCCAATTCAAATTCAATCTGCCATATCTTCGCCAATAATTGTCTAAGGTCCGAAATTCCTTCAACATTATGAAGCCCTCTTTGTATATATCAATTCTGCATCAAAAGTTGAAAATCCCATTCATAAAAATTTTTTCGAGGAAATGACGTTTTAAGTTTTTTTTGTGCCAATTCAAATTCAATCTGCCATATCTTCGCCAATAATTGTCTAAGGTCCGAAATTCCTTCAACATTATGAAGCCCTCTTTATATAAATTAATCGGATTTGTTACG
>JAWNME010000049.1:0-28802 GCA_035044385.1 Drosophila neutralis | reverse complement strand
GCTTTCAACGGGGGGAGTATGTCGGAGGGAGCAGCAGCCAACAACCAATTAATCTTAAGTATCGATAAGTAACGTAGCTTCATAACGTCATCGCTTGCCCATCGCTAATCTTTATCTTTGCATTCTTTTTGTCTTCGCCTTGCACATGCAAGCTCATTTAACTCACTCTCGATTTAGCACTCGTCGATCGTGCATGGGCAAGCGGAGCACGCGCATTAAATCAAACATACAAACATGCATACATACAAACATACAAACGCAACACGTGCATCGCAATAAATCAAATATATTAAACCATGTAATTCAACAAACACATGAAACACACTCCACTGTAAATAAAACCCATACATGTCAATAGAATAAATAGTGAATTTAATATACGCAAATAGAGTGAACATTGTACAAATAAGAAAATAAATAAATCACGCAAAATTAAAAAAACTCAACTCAAACACCAGCTCAGCGGCTGGCTGAAGCCACATTGATCCGAGTAAACGGACGTAACTGCCGACCACGATCCTTCTATGCTGAAGATGATGAAATGGGAGCCTATGTAGGAGGTATCGAATTCTTAAAATTAATCTATGAAAAAGAGGACATAAGCAGAACCAAACAACATTGGGGGCGATACAACAAAATGATAGTGGAAAGCTGGGCTAAGCTGAAGGATTGGCTGACCATTGTGCTCGAGCCACTCACCAAATCTAAACCCTCGACTTTGGCAGGCAGGTAAATTATCTACTGAAAATAGACAAATCGGAAAAGGATCTCAAGAGCAAAATGATCAAGCAACTGAATGTGTTTCTATCCGAGCACACGACTCGTTTCGTTGATCGTCTGTTCGATGCCATCGCCAGCAAGGAGTACCTAACTTTGCCCGTTCCCATACCAGTGACCACGATAATCGTTCCCGAACTGGAGCTGGACCATGACCTGGAGGTTGGTACCAATCAGCAAAAGCAGCAACAAAAAATCAACAACGAAATCATCATTAAGGAACCCGCGTCCGAAGCGTCCAGCGCCTTCGTCAGCAAAACCAGCAGTGCCTCAATTGCCACAGAGGCCAACACAACAAGTAAGAACGGCATATCAGAAACTAAGATTATAATAAATTACATAGAATTTAAAAACAAAAATAAGAAAAAAGAATATATTAACAAAAATAAGGAAAAAGAATATGAAAACATAAATAAGAAAAAAGAATTTAGTAGCGAAAATAGGAAAAAAGAATATGAAAACAAAAATAAGAAAAAAGAATATAATAACAAAAACAAAAAAAAGAATATGAAAACAAAAAATAGGGAAAAAGAATATGAAAATGAAAATCAGGAAAAAGAATATATTAACAAAAATAAGGAAAAAGAATATGAAAACAAAAATAAGGAAAAAGAATATAATATCGAAAATAAGGAAAAAGAAGAAGAATATGAAAATAAGATAAAAGAAAATAATAACGAAAATATGGTAGAAGAATATAATAACGAAAATACGAAAGAAGAATATAAAAACAAAAATAAGGAAGAAGAATATGAAAATGAAAATAAGGTAAAAGAATATACTAACGAAAATAGGGCAGAAGAATATAAGGACCCACCACTAACAAAAGGTATACATTCAGCACACAGTACCCAGTTGAATAAAATTAAAAAGATCAATAAGCTAACTGACAAAAGAAAAACTTACAAAGTACTCGTAGATACAAACTATAGAGATATGCTACTTATCAAATCAAAAATAACAAATCCAATCAGGAAAAAAAAAGCATGACAAAACAACTAGATACAAACAGTTCGAAGAAACGAAAAGTGAAAGAAAAATCGTACATTATAAAACTAAATTTAATAAGAAAAAGAAAATAAATATGAACAAATTTAATTAAATATTGATTCACAAATGGAAAATCGTCTGTTTTACCTAATTACGTTTTCTTTGAAGATAGGAAAGCAAAAGATGATCAGGATGCAGCAGATCTGTTTGCTGATTATTTTCAATCCACATATTCCTCAACTAGCTTCTCACAAAATGTGCCATATCCTTACCATGTTCAAAGGGCTAATTGCATTTTTGTTCCTGTGATCACTTTTGAGTCACTTCTTGACGACCTACACTCTATCAAGCCTCGATATTCGCCTGGTCCTGATGGAGTTCCGGGATGTGTACTTAGGTACTGTTAAATTATTTACCTTGTCTGTTGAAACTTGTTGTTTGCCTGATATTTGGAAGGAATCCTTTATTATTCCTCTCCATAAAAATGGCCCAAAGTCTGATGTACAAAACTATAGGGGTATTTCCAAATTGTCCGCAATACCTAAGGTATTTGAAAAAATATTGACGACTCAACTGCAACACTTATGTAGCTCTATTATTTCACCATTCCAGCATGGTTTTGTGAAATGTAGGTCTACTACCACTAACATTCTTGAATTTACTTCCCTTGTTATCAAAGGATTTCAGAATAAAATGCAAACGGATGTCGTTTACACAGACTTCAGTAGCTGATGACGTCAAGTTGTGCCTGGCGTATAATGATATGTCCTCTCATTGCTTATTGCAGGCGGACTTATTTTCCTTTTTGTCTTGGTGCAAAATGAATCAGCTTAACCTGAACTGCTCTAAGTGTAAGGTCATGTCATTTTATCGTATTACTCCCCATGTTGTTAGTTACACTCTCGATGGGGTGCCACTTGATAGACTGAATGAAGTAAAGAATTTAGGTTTACTTCTTGATCACAGCGTTGGTCAAAGGAATTTGATGACCCTTATACGACCAAGATACTTTTCACTTCCCTAGTACGTCCAATTCTGGAATATGGATCTTGTGTGTGGTCTCCACAATATCTGATTGGAATCCGTACAGAAGAGCTTCTTACTTTTTGCTCTACGTCGCTTTGATTGGGGTGTTCTTCCTCCATACCCCAATAGGCCGCTGTTTATTAACCTTCCCTCCCTAACTAACCGTCGTGTTATGCTAGGAGTTATGTTTGTAGTTAAATTAATTAAAGGCGAAATTGATTCAGCAGCGTTGATGAGCCAAATAAACTTTTCTGTTCCCTTTAGACCTTCAATTTCTTTCCACTTTTCCTTAATCGTTGTACTAATAATTGTTCCTTGCCTGAACCGTTTCGAGTACTCTGTAATGATTATAACAAATTATCCCATATAATCAATTCAGAGTCCTCCATTTCTATAATTAAAAACTCTATTTTAAATGCCCTATCTCGGGAATAACTTTTTTGCATGCACAGGTGGCGGACTAACTCTTACTAATTATCTCTGGTCTGATTGGGTTTTTTCTGGGTTTTCCCCAATTAACGCAAAAAATTTTGGACCAATTTGCTTTTAAATACCCCCAAAAATAATTTTAATCATTTTAATCTTCCTTATTTTTAAATATATTTATAATTTTTATATTATTTAAATTAAATTAAATTCAATTTCTTAAGCTTTTTGTATTTTTTGTGTTGACTGACTTTTAGTTGACAATAAATAAATAAATATGAAGCATTGTGTTATGATTCCTATTGCATAAAGCACAAAGATCTTCGCTATTGCATCTCTTGTTTATCGTATGTTTTAGGCATCTTATGCAAGTGTGCTCCTTTTTAACTTTTTCGAGCCTATTTGCCGAAGTCATATTTTTAAACTTAAAACAATTAAATATATTATGTCCTGTTTAGGTTGTTAGTCGGTTTTTTAATTGTTGTTCTTGTAACTTCTTGTACAGAACTTAACGAGCTGAGTTTATGCTCTAGGTAATCTAACACGTCGCTTAATTGTTGGATATCTTTTGTCTTCTTGACATGATTTTCAAATTGTTGCAACACGCTTCTTTACTAAATTTCCTAAATATTATTATTATTTAAACTTAACAATGTGTATTGATTCATTAATGGAATCAATACAAAAATTTAAGTGTCTGGCTGAGTCGTTATTTGGATAAGACAACTGAATTAGACGATTCAACTGCTGTGAAAATATTTTGCGTTTGTTTTCATATCGCTTGGTTAGTAACTCCCAAACTATATTATAATTCTCAGCGCTTCCTGTCAGCAAGTGCGACACCATGCTCCTTGCTTCTGCTCTTAAAGCAGCTTTTAAATAGTTGA
The DNA here is from genome assembly GCA_035044385.1 of Drosophila neutralis. NCBI lineage: Eukaryota > Metazoa > Arthropoda > Insecta > Diptera > Drosophilidae > Drosophila > Drosophila neutralis. The sequence goes on along the minus strand of JAWNME010000049.1, from coordinate 24,696 downwards.
ATTTAAGAGATGGACTGAAGTCTTCTCTTTTATGAATTATTTCAGAGAATAATTCTGAAAATATGTTCTATTCCTTCTCTACTCCCGAGAATGTGGGTACCTCAATTTTAGGCAATGCTGGTAGTTTTTTTGAAACCACAGTATTACCACTTGTTCCTTGCTCACATATACTGAGCATGTTTCCTACAACGAACCTTAATTCTTCAACTTGATTCATAACATGCGAGTTGTTCTCAAATTGTTTTGTATTTTGTAAAACTCTGTCCCACAGAAAATAAATTTTATTCCTGTGCAACATTAGGATTTTATCATTATTAGAATTTTTTAACTCCTTCTTTACTTCCCTTAGATATTGTCGCAACGGGTTTACAATATTCCTCAATTCTTCTTCACTGCCTTTTTCTAATGGCTTTTATCGATGATCCCTTTTCTACTTCTACCGCCGCCTTCTTCTGCAGTCGAGTGATTGTCAGCATGGCTTGATCAAAATGCTTCGCATTGAAGTAATCATGGTCGATTACTCCCATTTTGACCAAGTCCCCGTTATTTGACGTTTTTATTTCTTCTACCTCCTCTGGGTTGAACTGACTAAAATCCTGCCTTATAGCATTAAGCCTATTAATTAGAACTGCCTGCTTGTTCAATGCGTCTACTTTCCTATCCGAAAATATTTTTGTCATCTTATAATTATTTTTAAGTTTAGTTTGTATATTACAACTTAGATTAAATTATGACTCATCCTGCTCTCCCGCTATGAATTTTGTCCAGCGACGATGTTTTGATTATTGTTCCTCGAAGATTTTCTACTTGTACCGCAGCCTTCTTCTGCAGTCGACTTAATGTCCTGCAGGGGATAATTTTCTCCCACGACGACTTCTACCGCAGCCTTCTTCTGCAGCCTTAATGTAGATTTTTTACTTCTACCGCAGCCTTCTTCTGCAGCCTTGATGTAGTTTTTCTTCCACGACGACTATCGTCTCCAAAAAATTTTTCTCTCACGACGACGAAGATTTTCTACTTCTACCGCAGCTTACTTCTGCAGCCTGAATGTAGTTTTTCTCCCACGACGACGAAGATTACCACTACGACCATCGAGTCTCCCAAAAATTGTTCTCCCACGACGACGAAGATTTTCTACTTCTACAGCAGCCTTCTTCTGCAGCCTGAATGAAGATTTTCTATTTCTACCGCAGCCTTCTTCTGCAGCCTGAACGTAGATTTTTTCCACGAAGATTTTCACTTCACTTTACTTTCGATGTTTTTGGCCTCGAAAACGCCCAACGCTTTTCTTTGTTATATTATTTATTTTAAACAATCTTTTATTTGTTTAAACAAAATATTTTTATACAATGCCTCTTACCACTGTTGGGGGAGAGCAAAGTAAATTATTTTGGCAACCTGTAGCTGACTATCAGACTTTAAGGTGCTGATTTAACTCTGTGTCTCTTACCATTGGTGGGGGAAAACAATAGTGAGTCTCGAAGGACCAAATGTTGAATGATCGATTAAACCGAGTTGACGTTTAGAATCGAACTGTCCGCTCTGACGAGCAGGCTCTCTATTTATACAAAATGCTTAACCTAAATACATATATAATAATGTGCAGCTGCTTGTAAAGCGTCCGCATGGCGCCTAAATACTTAAAAATATCATGGAGTCGTGTGTAAGGTGACCGCATGGCGCCTAAATTCTTAGAAATTTTATGCAGCCGCTTGTAAGACAACCGCTTCGGTGCCTAACGGCGGCTGGGTAACGAATCCGCATAGGCGCCTAACAGCGTCGCTCGCAAAAAACAGCAGTTACGAATCCAACATCAGAGGCAGGTACAGCGATGAACAAGGCTGGCCTGCATGGGCCAGCCATCAGCCTGTCAGAGCGTCACACGCTTTTACTCGAACACTTACAATGGTATTCATTCTTGAACATGTGCTATATATATATATAGGGTGGTCATTTTTGAATACTAGTTCTTATTTGTGACACTTGGTATCAGGTGGTATGACTTATTGTACCAGAGTACTTCGCTGTCGGTTACTCCTGACTGCAACGCTTTACTTGATTAATATGCTCGTCGGAGGCAGCAGCAGCCAACAATTAACCAGTACAACATCGATTAAAAATGTAACCTAACTTTGTAACATTATTTGCATGCCCATCCCTTGGTTTTGTCTTCGCCATGCACATGCAAGTTTATCTATCTCACACTCTCGATTTAGCACTCGTCGGTTGTGCATTGGCAAAAAGATACGCGCATCACACGATAAATAAAATATATGTCAACATTTTAATTCGTCAAACACATAAAACAAGCAACAATACTGTAAACTAAACCTATACATAATAATAGAAAACTGAATAAACTAAATACAAGAAATTAAAAGTAGTAGGGAATTGGGGATTCTATGACAGGAAGTCGTAAATCATTCTTTGTGACAGCTTTTGATTTTTAATTGCCTAATTATAGCACTTGATTTATTGCTTTTTGGGTGGGGGTGCCAGGTGTATGACCTTTTTGAGAAAAAGGTTTGGTTTTGGATCACGTGCGTGACATTTATGATCAAAGGGTCTAGATTTATGGATGATCCTTTTTATTGGGCATTTTATGACAGGAAGTCCTATTTTTTTATTGGGGGTTGGGGTCAGGTTGAGGATCACTCGCGCACTTGTGTGTGCGTACGTGATTGTGTCTGTCAATTTGGAATCTAATTAAAAATATGTAACCTGTATCCTGTGTGCTAGAATATAGTGGAAGATCGGTTAGCAGCTACCGCACAAGTGTCCAGGTAGATGATTTGATTTTGATTTTTTTATGGGTGGGTTCACATTGATCAGTGTAAAAGCGTTTTTGGTTCACTTTTCGCACCTTCGTTGTCATTGGCTAGAACTCTTAGGACACCGTTAAGTGGGACTAACGGTTTTCCCGTCGTCTACTCTCTCCGGCAACATTGTAACCAAGCGTACAATACTAGCCACAATCGCCAAATTCTACGACCCCCTCTGGTTAATATCTCCTATAATCAAGAAGCTAAAGATATTATCACAGACGCTGTGGAAGGACAAACTCAATAGCTGGTACGCTCAAATTCCCTCGCTATGTTCTACGGCCACACTCATCATGGGAAATGCATGCGTTCCGTGATGCAAGCCTGCCAGCTCAGCATCCCGTCACCATCGCCATCATCGATCATTTTCACCGCTAATTCTTACACAGTGGACCACAAAGTTTGCTGGCCGCACTGCGACAGCGATTTTGGCCCATTGATGGGCGAAAAACCGTGGCAGCAGTCATCGGCAAATGCATTCGTTGTTTTCGAAGCCCAAGCTTCTCGAGCACATCATGGCACGTTACCAGCAGATCGAGTGCAACCAGGCCGCCCGTTCTGCACAACTGGAATTGATTTTTGTGGCCCATTCTTTACCAAGTCAGAAGTCAGGAACAGGCCGCCCACAAAGTGCTACATATCCATATTCGTTTGTTTTGCCACCAAGGCAGTACATTTGGAATTGGTTGAGGACTTATCAACCGCATCGTTCATCGCTTCAATAAAGCGATTCATCGGCATCAGAGGCAAGCCCAATTCAATCTGGTCTGACAATGCAAAAAATTTTGTTTGAGCGTGGAATGAGCTGAACGAGTTGAGGCTACTCTTTTTGAGCGACCCTCATATCAAGGAGCTTTCGAACTCTTGCCTTTCGATTGGAATCAAAAGGAATTTCATTCATCTGCGGTAAAATCTGCGAAACACCATTTCTATCGCGTCGTTGGAAAATCTTTTTTCACATTTCACGAGCGTCGTACTCTTGTATGCGAAATTTCTGCAATGTTAAACTCACGATCTCTTTGTCTCATTTCAGAGAATCCAAGCGATCTAGAAGTTCTCACTCCTGGGCATTTTCTGATTGGAACTCCATATGCCACAATCGAAGAACCCGACATAACGTAGATCGACATCAATCGCCTAAGTCGCTGGCAGCGCGTGTCTCAAATACAGCAGGCATTCTGGCTCAAATGGAGCACCAGCTACTTATCATTGCTTCAAGAACGATCAAAATGGAGCTCATCGACGCCTAACCTGATGATCAACTCAATCGTGGTCCTGAAGGACGACAACGTGCCACCCCTGCAATGGCGTCTTGGCCGGGTCGAAAGCACTATACTTTTGTCTTCGCCTTGCACATGCACGTTTATCTATCTCACACTATCGATTTAGCACTCGTCGGTTGTGTATTGGGAAAAAGATACGCGCATCACACGATAAATAAAATATATGTCAACATTTTAATTCGTCAAACATATAAAACTAGCAACAATACTGTAAACTAAACCTATACATATTAATAGAAAACTTGTTGCAGCGGGGCCGATGCTATCGATTGTTGGGGCTGCCCACAACGAAAACAAGTGGTAGCCCCAGATTTAAAAGAGAGCGCGGGCCCAAAAGCTTCGACATAACGGAGTATTATCCGACAGGGGATAACAGATGGAGAGAGAAAAGGCTGAAGGGCAAACGAAAGTCAAAGAAGAGGCTGAGCAGTAGGTCAAGCAGAAAGTAGAGATCAGTCTGGATTAAGCTGCGCATGCAAAAAGACGGCAGCGGCCAGACGCAACATTTGTTTTGCGAGAATTTTTTTTTGTCTGGCATTATTCTTTTGGTTACGTTTTTTTTTTTTGTCAAGGAGTCTGTATTAAGCTGCAATTAAGACAAGACGTCAGCGGTCAGACTCAACATTTTTTTTCTTGCTGTTATGTTTGTTGGTACTTTTTTTTTTGTCGTTATAAATATTTTTTTTGGAGGAACCATTTTTGTTGTTACATTTTTTTGAAATTATTTATCATCATTTTTTTTTGTTACTTTTTTTTTGCTATTTATATTTTTTTGGAGGAACCATTTTTTTTGTTATTTATTTTTTTTGGTATTATTTACTTTTTTTTTGCATTGATCAATTTTTTTTGTTATTATTTATATTTTTTTGATGTTACTTTTTTTTGGCATTAATATTTTTTTTGTTACTTATTTTGATATTATTTAATTTTTTTTTTTGTTTTCGTTAAGATTAAGATTTATAATGCTGCTTGATCAAGCCAGCATTACAATACTAGCATTAAGCCCCATTTTCCTGAATAAATCGTGAAATAATGTTCAGATGAAAATGGAAGGCTAAGATTTATAAATGGGGGGAAGGGAACCCAAAGTAGGTTATGATAAATAATGTGATTTGAAAATATTAAAAGGTGGGGGGACAAGAATATTTAATTACCCCCCGCAGGAAGGGTGGGAGCGCTACGGCAGTACCACCAAAGCCCCCGTAGGAAGCCGGAAGAAAAATCGTTTTTTTTTTGTTTTTGTGTTTTGAATTGCCACTGTCCGTTAGACAGCTGTTTTCTTGTAGTGATGTGTAGATTTGAGTAGTCTCGTTTATTGTACGGTCGGCGGGCAGGGTCTGACCCACCCCTAAATGAGCACTGGCTGGCCGGAGCTGCCCCATGCGGACTAACCGACCCGTAACAATATGGCGCCCAATTGAATATTCCACAGTGTAACGAACATTATTTGCTTGCCGGGCTAAAGCTCAGTCGAGCTGTGGGTTCGTGCAACAAATTTATGAATTTGGTCGCGAAGTGATAATTGATAACAAAATTCTTTATATATATTAAATTATTTATATTGGTTTTATTTAATTAATTGAATACATTAATAATTGCACTAAATGTTTGACTGGTGACACTTCACTGAGGCCTTCGTTGGTTTTCGGCAAGTGATCCTGTTCGGAAAAGCAGGTTCTAGGCACCCGTGCACCAGTTACAGGATTACGTGACTTCGCTTGCTCGATCGGTTATCATACGACACTCCTTTAAGCAAAAGGATTCGTGCGTATGCCGTCTGGACGCAGCTAAATTCGTGCGCGTTCACCTTGTAACCGTGCAGGCTTCACCCAGTGGCACGACTTAAACGTGGCAAGGATCACTGCTTTAACTATTTAAGGACCTCGGTGTCCTTGTTGATTTTGGGCTTGCCGGCGTCAAAGGACTCGATGTTCCCGGATGATGCGTCGTCCTGTTGATCTGCCCTCACTTGTACTTTTCACTTGCGTAGAGTTTGCTCTATTGCCGCACTCGCGTATAATTTGACCAGAGCTTCCGCTTTGCGTATCGGATCTCGTCGAACTGCTTCCAGTGCGTTGCGGCGCTCTTTTTATAGGCCGGGTCGCGGTCTTTTGTTGGGACTGTACCAGAAATCACGTGATCGTCTCGGTGGCGTGATTTCTGGTAATTTTCCACTGCCATTTCGCTGTTGCCAACCTATGTCTGCCGATGGTGTGAGTATGGATGGATATATTGTACCATCCATACTCCTCACACTATAACGGCACATGTCTCGGTGGACATGTGTGGCAGACACGCTCAAATGGCTGACAACCTGCGCACGAAAGGGAGAGGACGAAAGAGAGCGAATTCGCCGCAACTGCAATCAGAGCCGGACTTTGGTCTGATGTGCAGCTGCTGTGAGAGGCGCATATAGCACAAACAAATATAAAAACATATATTTATATGCGGTCGCTATATGGCTCCTCACACTCCCCTCTTTCTTCGGCAGTGGAAGACTTCCACTGTCCCAACGGCGACGGTTGTGTTGATGTGTAGATGGTGTTGTTGGCTTTGCCAACCCGAGGGATGGGAAGCATGGTGTCGTCGTCATCGTCCGATGACTCGCCATGTTGCGTGGCTCTGTTCGCACCAGTGTCGCATGCCGGCGGCACTTGGCCTCAGATTACTCGATGTATATCGCGTATCTCCAAATAGCCCCGATAGCCAAAATAGCTGGCAATGGCCAGGCACACTCACCCAACCAGTGTCTTCCACTTGTCCAGCATAAGACTCGAGGACAGATCCCAATTAGGGTGGCTCCTGTTGCTGCTCGAGTTGTGCTGCTTGCTTTTGCATCGGCTGCTGTCGCTGTCGTTTTTGATTTGATTTAATTGCATTGCTGTTGGTGTCGCTTGCATTGCGCGTCATCCTTGCCAACTTATAACACAATTTTATTTGATTCCTTTTTATTTCGTGTACCCACACGTACACAAACGCACGTACACGTACACGTATGCCTTACGTACGCGTATCACGCGCACTATACAAATCACCCGGTCGCCTGGACGCAGCGATCGTACTGACTTGTGTGCTTGATTGAAGCTTCCTTTTTACCTCATTATTACCCTCTCTCTCGGGTTGTTCTATTAACCGGTGCCTGCCTCAACACTAGTGTGCGTGATTAACCAACGGAATTTTGGTTTTGCGCACGCCTCTACACTAGTGTTTAAATCCGCTGTTGCTATGCACCGAGCACAGTGTTTTTGGCGGTCATTGCACTTGTGCTCTCCTAGTGCAACCATTGTTGTTGCTTGATTCGTCAATCGCGGTGAGCGCTTTCGACGGCCGTTGCACTTTGTCTGAGTGAACTCTAAAGCAGGTCACGGCCATCCTCTCCCTCTGCAATAGCTGTTGTTCACTCTTTGCAATAGCTGTGGCGTGTTAACTATTCGCCGCGTTCAGGGCTGTTCACCTAGTTTGGACCCGCCTTAGGGCTCCAATTACTATTTATATTTATTTTTGTTATGCTTGGTGTTTTATTTTATTTATGTGTATATATATACGGTGTATCAAAGCTTATTAGGCACAGTGTCAAAGAAAAAAAGTAATTGCCTGCCATAAGCTAACCATTCATTATTTTTCAAAAATTCCAAAGACCGATGGTAGGTACATGTATTAAGCACCAAAATTAATATATGACCCCAATACACTGGGGTTTCCCCACCCGCTAGGTAGAGTTATGTAAAAAAGTACCCTATTTTGAAGGGAAATTTAATTTGGATCAGTATAAATAAAATAATATATTTGCATTATAAAAACTTAAATAAGGATGTTAATACTTAGTATGATATCCTTTAGCCTTAACCACTTCCCTTAACCTATTATTCATGGAAGATACCACCTTCCTGGTAGCTTCTGGGCTGATTCTGCTCCACTCATCCCGCAGAGCATTTTTGAGGTCTTCTTTGCTGGATATTCTGTTCTTCCGGATGTTATTTTCCAGCAGAGCCCATAAATTCTCAAAAACATTTAAATCTTGAGACTGGGCCGGTGGAATCATCATGTGGGGGCTGCTCCCGATGACCCAGGACTGTACTATCTTGGCCTTATGCTTGGAATCGTTGTCCTGGTTGAACCGGAAAGTACGTCGGATTCCTACCTTCTCGGCACTTTGGAGTAAATTTTCCTTTAGTATATTGAAGTACACATTCTTGTCCATTGTTGTTCAAAAAATCACAAAATTCTGGAATCCGGCTGACGAGATACATACCCATGAAATGTCACTTCCTCCACCATGCTTGACTGTTGCCTATACGTGTTTGGGATTCAGGTCAGTATTGGACTGTCGCCACACACAATTCCGTCCGTCTGAGTCAAAAATGTGTGAATTTGGACTCATCTGCACATATGACTGTGTTCCAGAACTCCAAATCCTTGTCCAACTGGTTTTTGGCGAACGTCATCCAAGTCCCTTTATTTTTCACGCTTATAAAGCGCTTCTTCCGTGGTACTCGGGCATTAAAGTCATGTTTGCGCAGAAACCTGCGCTCAGTTTCCACACAGCACTTTTTCCCCATTTCATCGTGCACCTGTTGAGCCACTTTTGGAGCCGATAGCTTGGGATTTCCCCTTATTTTCCTGATGATCCTTCGCTCCTCCTCTTCGGTGAAAATCTTGTTTGGTGCCTTTCTGCTCTTGCCCTCAATCCGATTTGCGTCGACGAAGCACCGAATGATGTTATTCACAGTTGAGTTGCTCAGATTGACCATTTCAGCTATTTGGCGATGTGCATATCCGTTTTTGTGGTGTTCCAGGATGAGTTTTCGTAGTTCAATGATAGTCTGTTTGTCCATAGTCCTTGTTGGCTTATTGCATTCGAGATGCAGGATAAAACTATACTGACTACGAAGGATTGGCCTACTTATACCGAAAATACTCAACTTTAGGTAAAAAAATTCGGGTTTTATGGCACCCAGGTGTCCACAATGTACCTGCTCCAAATGAAAAATATGCCTAAAAGTATGCTACATTTTTATAATCCTACCTAGCAGGTGGGGAAACCCCAGTGTATTGGGGTCATATATTAATTTTGGTGCTTAATACATGTACCTACCATCGGTCTTTGGAATTTTTGAAAAATAATGAATGGTTAGCTTATGGCAGGCAATTACTTTTTTTCTTTGACACTGTGCCTAATAAGCTTTGATACACTGTAGGTGTATACGACCTTTGTATACCCTTTCTTTTTTTTATTCTTACCCTTTTCCTACTGGGCGTTTGTTTTATTATATATATATATATATATATTTATTTTGTTGTTATCTAGGTGTATAAGTGTGAATCCAAATTTAGTCTTGGAGACACACTTATCTTCCTCCCCCTTTTAATTTTGGGGATTTAGGGACTCACCTGCCTCGTTGCTATGCGGCTTCAAGTCGCTCACATGGGCCGTCCTTATCCGCTTCTCTGCTGCATTTGACAGGTGGTGTACTTTCACCCACACCCTGTTGGGGGTTCCATTGCCTGCGCCGAAGCTTGCCATGCCTTGCCTGGTTCTGAGAGTCCTCGACCGCGGCCAATTGACTTGCCTTATATTGCCGGACATATGCTCTTACGTCTCTATATAATCCTGGCCAACAGTAGCGCTCTGCTACCCGGGCTATTGTCTTTCGACTCCCCGAATGTCCTGCGGCGGCGGTGTTGTGGTCCTCCTTTAGGACTTGTGTCCTCTTGTCGGTTGGCACACACAATTTCCAGGCTTGCACATCCTCTGTTCCGTCTCTGTGAGGGATGTGCCTGTATAAGTTTCCGGATCTCTCCATGTAGTCTGGAAACTTTCTGGGATTCTTGGCGATGGTGGTTCGCATCTTCTGGATCCAGTGACACTTATTCGCTTGGTCCATCGCGTCTTCCACCGTTGAGACTCTCCGGCATGTCTCCTTCCGGGGCTGTCGAGATTTGGCATCTGCAACACTCCTGGCTGGTTTGACTGTCTTTGCCATATACAGTCTCTCCTCCTGCTGCTCTCGAATTCCCTTTCCCGGTATATTTATCCTCAGGCCTGCGCACTCCAAAACCGTTCCCATGCCTGACAGAAAATCCCATCCGAGAACTAAGCCATCGATGACTCCAGGGAGTATCAGTAGAGCAATATCCATACTGCTCCTGCCGAGTCTGATATTCACCTCGACCTGTTCTCGGACTCCGCTGTTTCGCCCATCTGCCATGCGGACTCGCAGTTCGGTTGCGCGTCGTCGGCCTACGTCGAACAGTCCACGAGCTAGCTTCTCGCTAATGAAACTACTCGTGGCCCCTGTATCGATCGTAGCCTTGTACTGGCAGTTGCCGATCTCTACGACCGCTGTCAGCTGCGCTCCCTCGTCCTGCAGGCTGCCGATTAGCGTCTTGGGGCTGCCCTTCTTCGGCTGCCGCTCGCTTCTCGGTGGTGGACGCCGGTGTCCTTCTCCCGACGGACAACATACCGACGTACGAACTCCGATACGTCCACATATCCAACAATAATCCAGCGTAGGATTTGTGCACTCTATCGCACGGTGTCCCTCCTGGCCGCAACATCTGCAGGCCATCTGTTTATTATTATTGCTGTATTATTTATATGTGTTTGTATATTGTCGCGTCTCGTCCTCGGGGCTGGTCTGGGGCCCGTGTCGGCTTCGGTTCTCTGTGTCTGTCCACTGTCCGCTATCCGCATAAGCCGTGGGCCGTCTTGCCTTGGCGCTGGCTCTATTTGGCGGTAGTGGCGCATCTGTGGTGGCTCCCTGAATCTCTGAGGTTGCCTTTGCTGCGGGGCGTTGTACCTCGAGTGCTCCACGCGTCTCTGATGAGGCTGTCCCTGCCTCTGCTGTGGAGCGTTGTACCTCGGCTGCTCCGTGTGGCTTTGCTGTCTCAATTTTTCTCTATCAGCCTCGATCTCCTCACACACGACGGCCAAATACATCAATTCCTCCAAATCGCTGAATTGATCTGGCCGTGCGTATGCTCGCAGGTCTGGGAGGCTGTTATTGTATATTCTGAGCAGTTGTTTGTCTGCCGAATATTTCAGTGGCCGCATGAGCGTCTGCATTTCCACCATGTACACTTTAAATGGCTCGTTCATAGCCTGACGTCTGTGGTTGACTTCAGTGTCGGTTATTGGCAACGTACCACTTCAGAGCTATTCCCTGAAGGAGTTCAGGCATGGCCCTGGGAACCAGATCCAGGTCGAGCCCTTAGGTATCCGCTGACCACTCTACTTTCTCCAAGAATTCGAGCGGCTCCGTTGTGCCGTCGAAGCGAAAGTTCCACTCCCGAACCTGTTTCGCTACCCTTGGGTATTCTTGGGCCATAGTCGTCGCCGTGTGCTCGCGTCTTGATACCCTCTTCGATGGCTGTGGTGCCGATGTTTCCCAAACTGTGTGGTGGTTGTCTCTCGCGCGCGCTGCTGTGCTGGTTGTCGGTATGCTCAAAGGCGCGAAATCAATGTTCGTCGCTTCTCTTGCATCCGCAACTTGTCCGCTTTCCCTCGCCGGTGACGCTCTGCTATGCATCGCCGCCAATTCCGCAATCCGCGTGGTGTATGGCAGTTTTGATTCGTGAGTATCAACCCACTCTCCAAACTGTCTACGCATAACGTCCAGTGTGCCACTCAGCACCACTTGGAACTCGTCTCCATACTTTACAACTTCCTCCTTTTTGAGGTTGTACACCCACGCGCGAACCATATTGTTTCGTTTAATATATTTAGTTATGTATCAAATTATCACAACCACCAGTGTTGGGCGCCAGTTGTAACGAACCTTATTTCTCTGCCGGGCTAACGCTCAGTCGAGCTGTGGGTTCGTGCAACAAATTTATGAATTTGGTCGCGAAGTGATAATTGATAACACAATTCTTTATATATATTAAATTAATTATATTGGTTTATTTCGTTTTAATTGAATACATTAGTAATTGTACTGAACGTTTGAATGGTGACACTTCACTGAGGCCTTCGTAGGTTTTCGGCAAGTGATCCTGTTCGGAAAAGCAGGTTCTAGGCACCCGCGCACCAGTTACAAGATTTGTGACTTCGCTTGCTCGATCGGTTATCATACGACATTCCTTTAAGCCAAAGGATTCGTGCGTATGCCGTCTGGACGCAGCTGAATTCGTGCGCGTTCACCTTGTAACTGTGCAGGCCTCACCCAGTGGCACGACTTAAACGTGGCAAGGATCACTGCTTTAACTATTTAAGGACCTCGGTGTCCTTGTTGGTATTGGGTTTGCAGGCGTCGAAGGACTCGATGTTCCTTGATGATGCGTCGTCCTGCTGATTTGCCCTCACTTGTATTTTCCACTCGCGTAGAGTTTGCTCTATTGCCGCACTCGCGTATAATTTGACCAGAGCTTCCGCTTTGCGTATCGGATCTCGTCGAACTGCTTCCAGTGCGTTGCGGCGCTCTTTTTATAGGCCGGGTCGCGGTCTTTTGTTGGGACTGTACCAGAAATCACGTGATCGGCTCGGTGGCGTGATTTCTGGTAATTTTCCACTGCCATTTCGCTGTTGCCAACCTATGTCTGCCTCACACTATAACGGCGCATGTCTCGGTGGACATGTGTGGCAGACACGCTCAAATGGCTGACAACCTGCGCACGAAAGGGAGAGGACGAAAGAGAGCGAATTCGCCGCAACTGCAATCAGAGCTGGACTTTGGTCTGATGTGCAGCTGCTGTGAGGGGCGCATATAGCACAAACAAATATAAAAACATATATTTATATGCGGTCGCTATATGGCTCCTCACAACAGGGTTTTCGGTCCATGTAGGTTGGCGCCTGCGTTGACCCAGAAAATTGTGTGTTAAAAAAAATAAATAAATACGAGATCTTTCTGAGGTCGCGGCATGTTAGGAGCCCGAGGCTCACTCCAATTGCGCGACTTGGGGATGATCCGAGCAGCATTCCCACATATTTGTTAGGGAAATAATAGGGATTTGGAGGCTGACGCGACTCATGGGAGTGAGCGTACATTGCTCCAAAAATATATGTTGGTATTGGTCATGTCATGTGGAGGCTGTGAAGTCATTACCGCTTTTCAAGAGCAGGTGATTCGCGCACAGGGCTCCTTTGTTTTTTTTTGTAGAATTTTTTTGTGTCAGTGGCAATATATTAAATTTAGATTTTGTGTTTAAGTAGTATTTTTTTTTGTTGTCGAAAATCTTCTGTTTTCTGGCTTGTAGCTGTCTACGGGACTGTTCGGGCTTTCGAGTGGCCCATAGGACCAGTAAGGTCACTATGCGATGCCTCGAGGTCCGGTCAGTGTTTGTGGACGGCTACCAGCTAAGAAAACGGAACGGATTAGAGACGCGGGTGACTAATCTCGATTGCCGGTCATCCACAAGAGGGATGACCTGAGCAATCGACAATTCAACCCAGGAGCCGGCATTCCTTCGGAAGTAGCGTAGTTAGGTTCGATCACATTCCGACCCCATTGGGATTCCCTTCCCTCATTATATTAAAGAATAATATTTAGAAGAGCTTTCGTTTGTTTGATTAATATATAATATATAAGCATATTTTTGTTGGATTATAGGTCAAATTTTTGGTTGTATTCGGAGTTTTGTGTTATTTTGCTTTTGGTGTTTTGTTAGTTTAGGGAAAATTTATTTATATTTATTATTAGTACGAAAATTAATAATGGCTACTGGTGGCGAACACAGTCATCAGACACGTTCTCGCGGGCAGCCGAAAGACGACAGCTTGTGGAGCGACAACGATGGGCCAGATCCGGCCCCTCAGACCCCATTTACGCTCACTGGTCTTCCTCGCACCCCGGTTCGGAATAGGAATGACGTTCCGGCCAAAGTGCGAACCCTATCGCCAGGCGTGGGTGCCGCAGAAAAGTCAGCGGTCAATGCGGCATTGGCTCAAGCTCACGCCACCTATAGGCAGTCGATGTCCGCCGGAATTGGTGATGCAATTAGGGACGAAATTCGAGCGGGTATGCAGAGCATGATGCAGCTGTTAAATGAGGTGCTGCGACCGATGGTCGCCACCCGAGAAATGGAAGCTGAGAGCCCTCCCAGGTCATCAGCTGCCTTTTTGCCGCCAGCACCACCCACCGACGTTTGGAACCCAAGACCCGGAATCCCACCGAATGGCGGGGCAGTACCCAAACGGCGTTTGGCCACATCACCGGTCAGGGAGACAATCCCGCCCATACCGCCGCTCAAACCCATCCGACGAGATTTAAGGGAAGGATGGGGTGCTCCCGAGCCATGCAAGGGAGTCGATCATCAGGCTCGTGATTGGCGAAATCCGCATGTGGGGCGGAGGAGATGGGGAGATGAGGCAGATGGGCGGGACGAACCACCGTACGAGAACATTCGGGAGCGAGCGAATTACTCTTGGAGGGTCGAAAGATGGGGAGTTTCGTTCGACGGGAACAGTCGCCCGTCCGCCGTCGAAGATTTCGTTTTTCGCCTGGAATTTTTGCAATACCAATATCGTTGTCCATGGGACGAGATATTGAGGTCGTTCCATGCTTTACTAACTGGGAAAGCCAGGGACTGGTATTGGCTATACGTGCGTCAAGCTGAGTCGATAGTTGGCCGTCTTTGAGGAAAGCGCTGTTAGACAGATTTCGGGGTCCATGGTCCGAGCATGACCGGATGCATGAGCTGTTAAAGCGGGAGCAACAGTCCGGGGAAGGCGCAGAGGATTATATCCACGCCATGCGACAGTTAGCCTCGCGGTTACAGAAACCCTTGCCGGAGCGTGATCTTGTAAAAATCATAAAGAAAGGCCTAAAAGACAACTTGGCAAGATACATATACGCCAAGGAGCTGTTTACGGTGGACCAGTTGAGAGACGAAGCGTGCGGGGTCGAAGCTAGTTTCGGAAAGCGGTACAGCCGACCAATCCATGGTGACGCTCCAGGGACCATCTCTCCGAAGGGCCCAGAATGCTCGGGAAACGGACGGAGGAGCGTGAGGAGGACGGGCGACTCACGTTCGAGTATACAATCCGCAAAGGAGAAGAAGTAGAAAACCAGCCCAGAGAAATTTGTAGAAATAAGGATAGTAATTTAATCAGGCATTTACCCCTTGATGAAAGGTTTAGAAAATATTTAGCAGTAAGAAATAGGATATTTAGTGACCGACAATTAGAAGGGATGCGAAGGGTATCACGTCGAGTCAAGAAAACGCGTGAACGCTTTCAACGACGACGCATAAGGCGAAAGGCTGTTGTGGAGGCCATACGGAGAGGCGAACGGGGAGACTCACGCGTATTCGAGGAGGTATTGGTAGGCGGGTATCCGTTAAGAGGTCTTTTAGATACCGGAGCGAGTGTAAGCTTGCTAGGTAAAGGCAGCCGGGAATTGATTGAGGATCTAGCGATCCAAATGCCACCCTATGTGTCGATAGTCCGAACAGCCGGAGGGCAAGACCGATCGATCATCGGCCGAGTTGACCTACCCATATCCTACCGGTGTAAAATGAAGAATATACCTTCTTTGTATGCCCTTATCTACAACAACGAGCATATTTTGGAATCGACTTTTGGAGAGCCTTTGATTTAGCTCCAACCATCCTGGGTCCCGACAACTTACTTACGATCAAGAAGGAAGTCGAGGAAGTATTGGCGGTGTCCATGACGCATTATGGGGACGATGAAGATGAGGAAGAGGGGGAGCCCGAATCATGGGAGTTGTCTAGGGACGAAAGAAACAATGGCTTGGGGAAGACGGCAATAGAGAGACATACCATCGACTTGGTCGAAGGGGCGCAACCATTCAAGGATAGGCCCTATCCTTTGTCACCCGCCATGCAACAATTGGTGCATGGTGAAGTGGACAAAATGTTGGAGCTAGGGGTCATAGAAGAAAGCAATAGCCCGTGGAGTAACCGTACAACTGTTGTACGCAGGCCGGGTAAGAATCGCTTCTGTTTAAATGCCCGCAAACTCAACGAGTTGTCCATAAAGGATGCCTATCCGTTACCTTGCATAGAAGGCATACTGTCCAGGATCGACCAAACTTACTACATCTCCAGCGTAGATTTGAAGTTTGCGTATTGGCAGGTCGAACTGGACGAAAAGAGTAAGCCCTATACTGCTTTTGCAGTACCTGGAAGGCCTTTATATCAGTTTCGAATGATGCCATTCGGGCTATGCAATGCCGCCCAAAGACTTGTGCGTTTGATGGACAAAGTGATACCCGCTGAGTTACGATCCAATGTCTTTGTCTATCTAGATGATCTACTAATAATCGCCCCCGATTTTCCCACCCATATGAAATACTTGAGAAGAGTAGGAGATTGCCTCAGGAAAGCAAACCTTTGCATTGGCTTGCAGAAATCAAAGTTTTGTTTTAAGTCCCTGAAGTATCTGGGATTCATCATCGGTGGAGGTATGCTACGCATGGATCCCGAGCGAGTGGTAGCAATTAAAAGAATCCCGATACCACGTTCGCGAAAAGAAGTTCGCTCTTTTTTAGGCACTGTCGGGTGGTATAGGCGATTCATACGGGATTTCGCTAGCCTAGCCGCACCGTTGACGGAAGCGCTCAAGAAGAGTGAAGGCAAGTTTGTTTTGGGGGAAGAAGCTAAGCGGTCCGTGGAGGTTTTGAAGACGGCTTTGACTACAGCACCTGTGCTTGTTCACGCTGACTTCTCCAAACCGTTCTTTGTCCAGTGTGACGCATCACAGTTTGGAGTTGGGTCCGTTTTGTTCCAAAAAAATGTAGAAGACCAGGAACAACCAGTAGCTTTCTTCTCGGCAAAATTGAATAAGCACCAGAAGAACTATTCAGTCACTGAGAAAGAATGTTTGGCGGCGATTCTCTCCATTAAGAAGTTCAGGCCTTATATCGAGGGAATGCCATTTACTTGCATCACTGATCACGCCAGCTTGAAATGGTTGATGTCCATGAAAGACCTGAGTGGGAGGTTAGCTCGTTGGTCCTTGCAACTTCAGGGATACGACTTTCATATAGAACATCGGAAAGATATAGACAACATAGTGGCCGACACACTTTCACGCAGTGTCGAGGAGATACATCTTGATCCCGAGCAGCTGTTGGGCTTTATTTATTTTATTTATTTATTTATTTATTGTCGACTAAAAGTCGGTCGACACCAAAAATACAGAAAGCTTAAAGAATTTAATTTAAATAATATAAAAATTATAAATATATTTAAAATAATGAAGATTAAAAAGATTAAAATTATTATTTCTGGGGGTATTTAAAAGCAAATTGGTCCAACATTTGTTGCATGAATTGGGGAAAACCCAGAAAAACCCAATTAGACCAGAAATAATTTGAAAGAGTTAGTAAGAATTAGTCCGCCACCAGTGCATGCAAAAAAGTTATTCCCGAGATAGGGCATTTAAAATAGAGTTTTTAATTATAGAAATGGAGGACTCTGAATTGATTATATAGGATAATTTGTTATAATCATTACAGAGTACTCGAAACGGTTCATGCAAGGAATAATTAGTAGTACAGCGATTAAGGGAAAGTGGAAAGAAATTGCGAGAAGGTCTAAAGGGAACAGAAAAGTTTATTTGGCTCAACAACGCAGCTGAATCGATTTCTCCTTTGATTAATTTAACTACAAACATAACTCCTAGCATAACACGACGGTTAGTTAGGGAGGGAAGGTTAAGAAGCAAGAGCCTATTGGGGTATGGAGGAAGAACACCCCAATCAAAGCGGCGAAGAGCAAAGAGTAAGAAGCTCTTCTGTACGGATTCCAATCTACTTTGATGAATATGATACTGTGGAGACCACACACAAGATCCATATTCCAGAATTGGACGAACTAGGGAAGTGAAAAGTATCTTGGTCGTATAAGGGTCATCAAATTCCTTAGACCAACGCTTTATAAAACCAAGAACTTGAAAAGCTTTAGCACCACCGAGTTCGAGTCTAAGGAATATCAAGCCTTGCTCGAACACGTACGCCAGAATCAAGACAAGTTGCCCGATATGAAGATAGAGGGAGAATTGCTATTCAAGCGTATGGAGTTTGTTCGCCCGGAAGAAGAGCTAGAAGGAACGTTTTGGAAGTTGTGGGTCCCTAACTCCTTGACCGCCGGACTGATCGGGAAGGCCCACGTAGATGAAACGGCGGGACAGGGTTGAGTCGTGAAGACGTTGGAAAACTTGCGCCGTTATTTCTACTGGCCAGGCATGGTTCTACAAGTAAAAGATTGGGTGAAGCAGTGCGAATCGTGCAAGGAATGTAAGGCACCAAATTTCCGTATGCAGGTGGGAATTGGAAGTGAAGTTGTGACGGAACGACCCTTCCAAAAGCTGTACATCGACTTTCTCGGGAAATATCCGCGATCCAAGCAAGGGCACGCATGGATACTTATAGTCGTTGACCATTTCTCCAAGTTCATCTTTTTGAAAGCCATGCGTGAGGCTACGGCGACAAACGTAGTCAACTTTTTGGTCAACGAGGTTTTTTACAAATTCGGAACGCCAGAAATCATCCACTCGGATAACGGACGCCAATTTGTATCCCACACCTTTAAAAATATGATCGAGTCGTTCGGGATTTCGCATATGCGCACGGCCGTGTATTCGCCACAAAGTAATGCGGCTGAACGAGTCAACAGGACAGTTTTGACATCCATAAGGGCGTATCTTGGGCAGGACCACCGGGACTGGGATTTGTACCTTCCGGAGATAGAAGTGGCCATCCATAACGCGGTGCATACGGCTACCGGAGTCACGCCATTCTTTGCCGTGTTCGGCCACCACATGTTTTTAAACGGGGCGAACTATAAACTGGCTCGTAAATTAAGATCTATGTGTGAACATGAAATCGTTCATTTACGGGCCGCCGACAAAATACAATTGATAAGACAAATGGTCCAACAACAACTACACAAGGCCTATGAGCGTAGTCATCAACGTGGAGAGATTCGGGCACGAACATTTCATGCGAAGCCGGGCCAAGAGGTATATAGGCGGAATTTTGCGTTGAGTAATTTTGCCAAGGGCTTTAACGCAAAATTCGCGAAGAAATTCTGGAAGGCGAGAGTAGTCCGGCGAGTCGGGAACAACGCCTATCTTTTGGAGGATCTTCAGGGGAGATCCTTAGGGGTCTTCCATGCCAAGGACCTGAGACCCTGAATCCAATCGTGGTAAGCCCCACGTTGAGCGCGTCGTAAGTTTTATATGGGCAGCTCGGCCAGGTTGGGCACCGGCAAATAGGGCAAGTCACCCTCAGACAACCGCTTGCTCCCAGGATTCTTTCGGGGTGTCCCTATAAATCCAGGGGTGTTGTTGCAGCGGGGCCGATGCTATCGATAGTTGGGGCTGCCCACAGCGAAAACAAGTGGTAGCCCCAGATTTAAAAGAGAGCGCTGGCCCAAAAGCTTCGACATAACGGAGTATTATCCGAGAGGGGATAACAGATGGAGAGAGAAAAGGCTGAAGGGCAAACGAAAGTCAAAGAAGAGGCTGAGCAGTAGGTTAAGCAGAAAGTAAAGATCAGTCTGGATTAAGCTGCGCATGCAAAAAGACGGCAGCGGCCAGACGCAACATTTGTTTTGCGAGAATTTTTTTTTGTCTGGCATTATTCTTTTGGTTACGTTTTTTTTTTTTGTCAAGGAGTCTGTATTAAGCTGCAATTAAGACAAGACGTCAGCGGTCAGACTCAACATTTTTTTTCTTGCTGTTATGTTTGTTGGTACTTTTTTTTTGTCGTTATATATATTTTTTTTGGAGGAACCATTTTTGTTGTTACATTTTTTTGAAATTATTTATCATCATTTTTTTTTGTTACTTTTTTTTTGCATTTATATTTTTTTGGAGGAACCATTTTTTTGTTATTTATTTTTTTTGGTATTATTTACTTTTTTTTTGCATTGATCATTTTTTTTTGTTATTATTCATATTTTTTTAAAGTTACTTTTTTTTGGCATTAATATTTTTTTTGTTACTTATTTTGATATTATTTAATTTTTTTTTTTGTTTTCGTTAAGATTAAGATTTATAATGCTGCTTGATTAAGCCAGCATTACAATACTAGCATTAAGCCCCATTTTCCTGAATAAATCGTGAAATAATGTTCAGATGAAAATGGAAGGCTAAGATTTATAAATGGGAGGAAGGGAACCCAAAGTAGGTTAAGATAAATAATGTGATTTGAAAATATTAAAGGGTGGGGGGACAAGAATATTTAATTACCCCCCGCAGGAAGGGTGGGAGCGCTACGGCAGTACCACCAAAGCCGCCGTAGGAAGCCGGAAGAAAAATCGTTTTTTTTTGTTTTTGTGTTTTGAATTGCCACTGTCCGTTAGACAGCTGTTTTTTTGTAGTGATGTGTAGATTTGAGTAGTCTCGTTTATTGTACGGTCGGCGGGCAGGGTCTGACCCACCCCTAAATGGGCACTGGCTGGCCGGAGCTGCCCCATGCGGACAAACCGACCCGTAACAAACTGAATAAACTAAATACAAGAAATTAAAATAAATCACATAAAATTCATAACCCAATTCGCAAACAGGTGACCGCAAAAAAGCGCCTCCTCTAAACAATGCTTTTAGTTAAATTCTTTAGTTAAAGCTAAATTAATTAAATATTATGCATTTACTTTTTCCTTATATAGACCAGTTAATTTTTAAATCGAACCAGATGAGTGATCTTACGGAGAAGTTGAGTGATAAACGACGCGAACTACATAAATTTAGGAAGCAACTTGAAGCTCTGCACTCAGAGAAAACTACATTGCAAAGAAGTTTATTAAATACAACGCAGGAACGCGATAACTTTCGAATACTTCAAGCTGTAAGTGGGGAACATATATATAAACATACCTATTTGTAATAATGCATAACATTCAAGTTATTTATACTCACAAAACAAATGTAAAGAGTATATTGGGTTTTTCGACATTGTCCGTCAGCTTCGTCTGTTTGAGCACAATATGTTTGTAATCCTTGTAACTAATTCTTCTATGTCTGCATCAGACAAAATAATAAGTCGATAAAAATTTAAATCTCCCTCAATTTGGAAATTTTTGTAGTAAATTGTTATGAATCTAGATAAATAAGAACATTTATTGGCAATACCCGCTTACTAATAAGATTTTTGAAAAATCGGAAATTCTATTCCGAACTTCAGGCCAACAAATTTCTTTAGCTTACATATTTGAAGGATATTCCTATAGCCAGGTATTGAAAGTACCGGCTTATTTAATGGTCGGGAAAACAACATTGCCAAGAAGTTTAGAAAGCACTATGTAGGAACTCTATTTTCAGCTGTTGTAGAGCTGATATCAGAGTATTCCGCAGTCTCTTATGTCTGATTCTAACATTCTCACCTATTTTGTGTAGAAATCTGGTCATCGAACTCAACAGCTAACGACTGAGATTGGCGCAAACGAAGTAAAGATAAATTCATTACATCTAAAAATTGACCATCTGAATAACAACATTAAAGAGTTACAATCTGAGTTAAAGAACAAACAAAATCTTGTTGAAAGCGTGCGCAAGGATTTGAGAGAAATTAGGGAGAAAAATGAAATGCTAGCAAAAGTTGTCTCAAATGATGAGTTCAGGTTTATGAAAATGGGTCATAAAATGGAGGAAATGCGAAAGGAGAGAAACTTAGTTGGCCTTCAAATGGTTCGACGCAATGATGAAATAGTGGTTATCAAAGAAAAGTTGCAAATTGCACACAATGCCCTAGACAATGGCACCACACAGTACAATCAACGAATTGAGGATGTTCGACTATTAAAAAAAGAATTATCAATTCTTTACACTGAGCGCGAGTGCTTAAAAAATGCAATAAAAAGTACGGCGGACATGAGGAAAGAAATTGTACGTTTGCAAAGAGCTTTAAATCAGGAACGTATACGCATTAGAGCGCTAACTGAAGATGCAAAGACACCAACTGGAGTACATCGTTGGCGTATTTTAAAAGGGGAAGATCCAAAAAAGTTTGAACTTCTAGAAAAATTACAGGTGTTGCAAAAGTGAGTACCATCAGGAAAGAGAACAATCATCAATATTTTATACAATGCTTTCATACGCTAACAGTATATATTATAATTAATATAATTGAGTCTCGATTGGCTTGTTACTCGTAAGGGGAAATAAGGGGATTGTGTGAGAGGAAATGGCTTACTGTTGTTTTATTTATTTATAATTGCATCATTATCGAAGCCGATTTATTGCTTTTGGAGTGGGGGTTGAGACAAAGAGACATTGGCCTCGTGATTCGATTTTTGAGTTTGGGTTCAACCATCAGTTGGTAATTAGTTCTCACTTCTATTTTATACCTTCTTTGTTAAAATCTAGAACTAATATAAAATTGCAAACTTAAAAGTGCTAATCTTTTTAAAACGCACTCCTTTTGAGTGACTATCTTTATAATAATTTCACAATTAATTGAAAAACCAAACAGCTCTGATACGTTCAAGCTTGAAGGTATTCTACTCAGGTTTGAAGATTTTTAATTTAAATAATAGAACTTTTGCTTTTAAAATTTATGTACTAGTTTATTTAGTCATAACTAGATTAGGTTAGGTTAGACGGTTGCCGACCAAAGTCGATACACCTAGTCCATTTCTGGCCAGTTGTGATTTAAGTGAACATGAATCATGAATAACTCAGCCAATTGCATTTATAAATTTCACCATAGCCAGTCTAGCGAATCTTTACTCGCCAGTGCAGGCAGAAGCAGAAGAAGTGTTCCGGAGATTCTACTTCTTCTTCGTATTTGCAGCTTCCGCAAAAATCATTGTAAGGTCCTTGGAGCTTATTGGCATGAATATACACTAACCAGTGCCAAGTTATAGCATGAATTACTGTATCTGTTATTTAAATCGGTCCAGGTTCGTCATGCTGTAATTGTCCATCTGCCAAATGTCATTTTTTCTGAGTTTGTTCTCTTCTCCAATTTTAAACTGTAACGAACCTTATTTGCTTGCCGGGCTAACGCTCAGTCGAGCTGTGGGTTCGTGCAACAAATTTATGAATTTGGTCGCGAAGTGATAATTGATGACACAATTCTTGATATATATTAAATTATTTATATTGGTTTTATTTAATTAATTGAATACATTAATAATTGCACTAAATGTTTGACTGGTGACACTTCACTGAGGCCTTCGTTGGTTTTCGGCAAGTGATCCTGTTCGGAAAAGCAGGTTCTAGGCACCCGTGCACCAGTTACAGGATTACGTGACTTCGCTTGCTCAATCGGTTATCATACGACACTCCTTTAAGCAAAAGGATTCGTGCGTATGCCGTCTGGACGCAGCTAAATTCGTGCGCGTTCACCTTGTAACCGTGCAGGCCTCACCCAGTGGCACGACTTAAACGTGACAAGGATCACTGCTTTAACTATTTAAGGACCTCGGTGTCCTTGTTGATTTTGGGCTTGCCGGCGTCAAAGGACTCGATGTTCCCGGATGATGCGTCGTCCTGTTGATCTGCCCTCACTTGTACTTTTCACTTGCGTAGAGTTTGCTCTATTTCCGCACTCGCGTAGAATTTGACCAGAGCTTCCGCTTTGCGTGTCGGATCTCTTCGAACTCCTTCCAGTGCGTTGCGGCGCTCTTTTTATAGGCCGGGTCGCGGCCTTTTGTTGGGACTGTACCAGAAATCACGTGATCGGCTCGGTGGCGTGATTTCTGGTAATTTTCCACTGCCATTTCGCTGTTGACAACCTATGTCTGCCGATGGTGTGAGTATGGATGGATATATTGTACCATCCATACTCCTCACACTATAACGGCGCATGTGTCGGTGGACATGTGTGGCAGACACGCTCAAATGGCTGACAACCTGCGCACGAAAGGGAGAGGACAAAAGACAGCCAATTCGCCGCAACTGCAATCAGAGCCGGACTTTGGTCTGATGTGCAGCTGCTGTGAGAGGCGCATATAAACAAATATAAAAACATATATTTATATGCGGTCGCTATATGGATCCTCACAAAACGTACAGGCGTAGATTTACCTGTATACGAGACGAGACTAAGTAGAGCGCATTTTCTAGCTTGTTTATATTTGCCTATATTCGGGTGCCGAGGCACCATAATTATGCTAATAACATTCCGTTTGGCCTCATGGTAGAGATTTTCTCATTTAGGGGCTCGTTTAGAGATTTTTGACAGTTTTTTGCGGATATCAAGTTTGACGAAAACACTACAGTATTTCGGGAGACTGAAGTAAATGCCTCCGCCAACGCGAATTTCAACCTTTGGGCCGTCTATGTATGTACCGAAGAGTGTATTCAGTTGTATTACTGGCACACATTAGTCCGTTTTTGTGATAATCCTTACATTTCCCAGTAGAATACTCGTAGATGCATGGCCTATCTTCAGAGTAATTCATACTGTGGAATTTCTCAATCTTATGGACGAGAGTGTCGCATAGGAGGGCTGCGTACGAGCTGTTAAAGTTGCTTTTCGACACTAAGAGCCAGTACTTCCAGGATATGCTCCGCAATGCCGATCCCAATAAGAATCATGGATTCAATTTGTGGAAGGCAACGCGTTGTGTCAAGCGGCAGCCACTCAGGCGGATCCCCATCATGCGACCGGACAACACTTGGTGTCGATCGGACGCAGAGATTGCATCGGCATTTGCGGATGAGCTGCAAGGCC
>JAWNME010000047.1:0-10860 GCA_035044385.1 Drosophila neutralis | reverse complement strand
ATCGTAGAACAATGCTTGGTGTTATTTTTTTACACAAGCTTATAAACGGTGAGATTGATTCTTCGGAGTTAATCAGCCAACTTAATTTTACACTTAATATGTTGTACTTCCTCCATTTATTCTATTAAATCAGTTGTCTTGTCCCATCTTTCTTTCAATTCGCGAACTTCGTAACCGCGCGTTATGCGGCGCACCCCTCGGTCGGTTGGGTGGGAGGTGGGTTGCAGTTTTGCTTGGGTCCGTGCGTTAACAAGCCCGTGCTTGGTATCGTTGGGCCACTTGAATGTGCTGCTCGTTAGTACTTCTACGTCCAAATATGCAGCTGATATCATTTCTTTGCTGTCAATAGCCACCATTCTATATCAAACTCAAAGTTAAGAAACTTTCTATCCGCCGTTCGAAGTTATGTTTTTTATTTGCTTAAAAACTGTTCTGTTTTCCGTGACCTCTTTTTGAGTTTAGGTCGAAAGGTTTTTTGATAGTTGTTGGCCAGTTTTTCAACGCTTTCAAGTTGATTTCGTTGCGCACTTATTGGCCACAATCCGCAAAGGATTTTCTCTGATGAATATTTTTTTATCCAGCTTTTGGCTGTCAGTTGCTGTGTGTCTGAGCATAAAACCAGCACTGTTAGGGATCAGAAGATGGAGGTGGATGGTGAAATAGGCCCTCTTACGCGCTTGGCCGACTCTCAGCTCAGGAGGAGGCAGTTCATCACACTTTAAGACCGGTTTTTTTTTTTTGATATTTATACCCAATACAATGATGGGGGCTAAAGGTCGGATACTTGAGCCTGGAGTGTTGGCTCCAGGTCTTCTGCTTGCGTGGGCACTTTAGAGCTCTTAGGAGCCCTGTTATTGTGAATATCGAGCAGCCGGGCAGAACAACAAAATTAACAAACAGACAGCTGCAAATCTCGAGTGGAAGTGGAAGGTGTATTGGGCTGTGTCTGGCCCAAAAAGCCTTATATAACTGACTCACAACTGCTGCTGCTGTTGTTAAGCCCTGGTTAAGTCACAACAAATTGTTTTTTCAGGCTTTAATTTCAATACACAAATCACAATTTGTGCACACCGTGCAAAGCAAAAACAAAATGAAGACATTTCCGCTCAGCGGAAAATGAAAAGCAATTAGATAAGCGCTGGCCGCGAAACTCAATGCGGCAATTGGTTATGATTTATGCGCTTGATAGAAAATGGCTCCAGCTGCGTAACAATGAAATTTATCAGCGAGCAGCAGTGAAAAAGTACATGTTTTCAGTCCACCTTTTGTTTTGATGTTGACTCGATTTTGACCCTAAAGAAGCAAAGAATTTTCGGCTTGTTGTGAAAAGCAACCTATTAATGAATGCTTAGCACAATGTTTCCTCAACTTGGCAAATATGTAAGCGTATTTCGTGCGGATAAGCATTTAAATTGTTTCTTTTACTTACTTGTAGAAAATGCTCTTGTAAATATTGATTTATTTATTTTCTGAATTAAGAATTTGAGACACAGTTTTTGGTCAGCATTTGGTTGAAAATTCTACCATTCAGTCTTCTCTCATAACTTTGTCGAAAGATTATCGATTTTCAAAGGTAACTAACTACATTTCGTCTTTCCTATATACTAGACACTAAGATGTAAAACTTTGTTTGCTTCACTTTCGAAAATAATTTGTAACAAGTCATTGTCAGTCTTGACTTTCAGAGAAAACTTTTATTGCGGTTTGTAGTTTGCAGCACTCAACAACTTTTGCAAATGAAAAGGCTCTCGGCATGGTATTAGGAATCAAGATAGATCTTGGCCAAGGTGACCATTAAGCTGCTTAACGAAGTTTAAAATGTTGAGCCAACTAACTAAATGGGCTATTCGCAGCTATTTAAAGCATAGACAAGTTTTGTTTTTGAAGTTGTTATATTTTATTTTCGGTACACAATTTGCACATTTCTTGCATCCCTCTATTTAGAAACCAGAGAGGGGGGTAGCATTTTTCCAATTGGAAAGCAAACTACATGGAAATTGTGCACATCCTGTGCACTGAATAGGATTCAGTGAGGATGCGGTGCTGCCAAAGCGGCTTACGTAGGAGGCACCCAACAAAGCGCAACAACTGCAGCAGCAGCTCCTGTTGCTGTTGCCAGGACAACAGATGCGAAACGAAGTGAGTCTCATTATGTCAGCTTCCACCCAGCTGCATATTAAGAGGGTCTATTGAGCGCTTACATGGAATTTATGCACAATATTTTATTCATTTCTCGGAAAAAAATATGCATGATAAAATGCAAGCATAACGAGCAGGCTTTGTCAGATTCATACATCTGTTAATATGTCTGATGAAATAACTGAGATATTTTCTGTATACTTGAATCAGCATGTGTGTGTTTGAGTGAGTCTCAATACATATACTCTGTGTGCAGAGAGACAGCAGCAGCAGCAGCAAGAAAATTGCATGTCAATTGGAAATCAACATTCGATGCTTTCCAAAAACCAAATGCGCAGTTTTGTAAAGGGTACATCGAGTGGAGGAGGTGGGAGGGAGGGCAAATTGGGGGTGTATGAGTGTCAATGCCAGATACAGTTGCACATAGCACCTTTGCGTGTGTATCTGTATCTGGTCGTTTCTACTCATATCTTATCTGTGTCATGAGTTGCTGCCTGATGACAGGAAATTGATACACATAATATTTTTGGTTAATTTTATACATATATGAATGTGTAATTTTTTATCATTAATTTATGTATCCGACTTTCATTTCACGAATTTTCTTTGCTATTTCATAATGACAGTTGACAAACAGACAATGAATAAAGTTAATTATGTTATAATTGGAATTTATTTGCGTTTTAATTGGAATGGAAGACAAACGAATAACTTACTTTAATTAAAGGCAATTATTGCATTATATCACGCTCCACGTTGTCGATAGTCACACAAAATGGCGACGCCAGCCACGCGCACATATTATGCATAAGAATGTAATTGAGACAGACAAAAAGGTAGCATACTTTTCAGAGCAAAAATGCTTTAGGCAAGCGAAAAGAGAAATGGAAAGCAAAAGTTAAGCAACGAAAAACTTTGAACAGAATTGTAAAGTTGATAAACTTTGTTTTATACATTCGAAGTGTTCCAAGTGACTTACCAGGGTGAAAAGTGCGCAAAGTGCTTATGATAAGTGCGCTGCATTTTGGCATCGATACCAATTGCTGCCATATGTTGAGCTTCATATGCCACGCAAGAGCAGCAGCAACAGCGTCAGCCCATAAGCAGCCGAGCTCTGGCCACACTGGACGCCAATCGCTGAATTAGCTGGCGCAAAACACTAGCTGGGAATTTATTC
This sequence comes from Drosophila neutralis, assembly GCA_035044385.1. NCBI lineage: Eukaryota > Metazoa > Arthropoda > Insecta > Diptera > Drosophilidae > Drosophila > Drosophila neutralis. Next base: position 7,544 of record JAWNME010000047.1, on the reverse strand, counting down.
CCTACTTGCTGTAGGGAGTCACTTTTCTTATTTAACCGCTCAACACTCTGCCCAGCGTTCACTTCGCTGCGCTCACCAGGTTGAACTGAAATCAAGTCGAAGTGACGCCTTGTCGCGAATACTCGCCGAGCATCAGGTAGACAGAGGCACGAGCCACCTTTTCACGAAGTCCAGTAAATGCCACCCGAAAGCGCGACACGACGCTGCGAAGCTTCACTTTCCAGCCTTCCAGCTGGCGGGCCTGGGGTAATATTGGCAATCAGCTTTTATACGGCAAGCTTTTGCTGACGCTGCTGACGACTAATGGTGCTCCTGTTGCGTCGGCAGCGACGCCCACGCATTGAGCTTTCGTTGTGTTCGGTTTCGTGCAGCTTTTAATGCCCACGCACGCAATGCAAAGCTTGCTTCTGGGCTGATGGCGCCCGTCTGGAGTGTGAGCTCAGCGTTAAGCTTTGACGTTCTTTCTCTGTCTCTATCACACACAATCCCACACACTCACTCGCTCGTGCGTTACTTTCCAAAAATAGCTACCCTCCCTCTCTCTCTCTCTCTCTCCCTAGCTTTCCCACTCTTTTTGCTCTTCTTCACATTTGGCCACATTTTCTTTTATATTTTCAACTAAATGTTGCTCGCTACTTTGCCGCTTTGGATCCGCATACCTCTCAGCTGCCTTAAGACTTTACTTGTTTCTTTTTTTTTTGCCAAGATATTTTAAATTTGATATCTTTGTGCATTTGTCCAGCTATTTTTAGGCATTTTGTATATGCGCAGTAGGGAACCTCTACGCCTCCCATTGATTTTTTTTCATACATTTGAGCTGTTGTTGTTTTTATATTTTGGCTGGCGACGCCTTTTATGAATGAACTTGGCTCACTTAACTTACTATATGAGACTGGCCGACATTGTGCTGCACGCCTATCCCCCACCCGACCGCAGGAGCGCTTGGATTGGGAACCCAAAGGGTGCAGGAACCTCGAGAAGAGCTTCAGTTTACAATGTCACTTGCAATCTCATTAAGTAAATGGATTGTCGTCGTTGAGGTTTCGTGATGCGCCACATGACGCCATTGTATTCCACTTCCAATTCGAATTCCAATTTCGACTCGACGCCCCCATGTCCCTAATGATATCCAGGGGATATATGGCCAGACTTTGGAAACGTGCTCGGATTATGATTGATATTTCCTCAGTTTTAAATTAATTGCTTGCAACAACGGCTGCCGCCCAGAATGTTGATTAATAATCCCAAAGAAGCGGGGTAGTAAATGAGAGTGCGGACAGTATGTGCGTGTTGGTGGGAATGGTATGTAAGGGTAGTCTTGGTAGGGTTGGTAATGTCACGGTTAGGCACTTGCCGAAGGCGCCGACTGATTGTGCCGTAAATCAAGCTATGGACAATTTAATCGATGGCTAAATTTGATAGTGCGCCACAGCAAGTATTCAGATGTAGAACTAGTGCCTGGGCGACAAGAAAGTAATTAAGAGCTTAATTATCGAAGGACATCAAATTGAGCTTCGAGCGTGGTAAATGAATAAATAATGTGAAAGGAAATGCTTTTAAAAACAAAATTTGAGTACAAGCAAGAAAAAAGACCCTGAAGCTAAGTATTTACTTAGCATCTTAATTTCTTCCACATACCTCTCAATCGATCTTGTTGAAATTTTCACAGATGATCAATATTATGTTGAGATTAGTTTAGAAAGATATATACCTAAGATTTAGGTTATTTTTGCTATGGAAAATCGATTTGTGTCGATGCTTGGGAAACGGCGAATCGGGCTATCGATCAAATGTTATGAATTTTATTTGTTTATGGTATACGAGAACATATATTCCAAATTCGCCTGTAACGTTTATAGTCTCTGATATCGGCATGTTCATACGTGCGGTCTAAATAGACTCGACGTTTGCTGCTAATCAAAATATATCTTTTGCACAGCTTCAATATAACCCTGTATCTGTTTTTAATGGGTTATAATTGAGTTTAATAATTGCACATTATAATAATATGAATAATGCTGAATAAAATGAGGAAATAATGACTTTCGAATTCTGCGAATTCATAATATATTTATCTGATTTTATTTGCTTCAATTAAATGATATAATGATAAATGATATGACAAAAATAAACTGATCAATAATTAATCAAATGACTAAAAGTGAGTCACATGTGTTGTGAAGTACACTCTGCCAAATGTGATTTATGTACTCAAAATGTAGTAAGAGCTCTTTAAACAAACTTTAAGTTACGTTTGGTGTTTTTGTTTATGCGCTTTTTTATGAGAGCTAAAAAGGCTCCCAGTTTATGGAGCTATTCAACAATGAAACGAGAGTGTTTTCACAAGTCCATTCCTTTCCTTTACTGAACTATGGTTTATGTGGTATTTTATGAATTGGTTTTTTATATGTATATCCAATATATGTACGTGTTTGTGCATCCGTATTGTGGACACACAAATATTTGCGTTTCATCTATAATGCGGAGTCGGGACGGAACAGCGGACGGCGGGGAATTAATACCACAGCTTCCTTCAGGCTGTTTACGCAAGTCTTAATCAAAATGAATTTCTCGCTGTGTGACAGAATATAAATGCTGTCATTGTTCTCCTTGTTGTTGTTATTGTTATTTTTGTTGCTGCTGGTATTGTTGCTATTTTTAACACATATTCACAGAGATCCACAAATCCACATATCCAGCAGCCATCAAACGGGACTCGTGTCAACAGCATTCAATCAAAGTAAATGAAGTCGACATAATAGGACCCCATCGACTTGCCACTTGCCACTTGCCACATCGACAGCTGGTGCTCCTGGCGCCTCTGTCAACGTCATATTTCAAGTGAAATCAAGTCACATGTCCTTCCATATGTCCACCTGATCTGATTTAACAAACTAATGAAGGCCACGTGACTTTGGTGCTGTTGCGAGTTAATGTTGTTGAGCTACTTTAAATATATACGCCAACTAAGCATAGTTAATTGGTTGAACTGAATCCAGCGAAAGACAGGTTTAAATAACAGAAAGAGGCCAAAAACAATCTTAGTTATTTATTTGTAACACCATTAAAAGTATTTTTGAAAACCATAAATATATATCTCAGAAAATATAAGCGGCTTCCCTTACCCCGACAACAATTGTTTCACATTCAACAAAGCTTTCCACCTTCCAGAAAATTTCGCAAGACGACCATCTTTTTTAAATGAAGCTAAGGCATATCATGATTAAACAACAGATTTACTACCTGCGCTTGATGCAGCTGGTTGCTAATCGTATTAATGTCTTTTATCTACAGACAATCATTATTTTAATGTTGCTGCTTAGAAACATGTCTTTCATGATTAGCTTCAGAAAGCGTGTCGACTTAGGTTTGCCCGTATGTCTGTCTGTCTGTTTGGTCCTGAGTTTTGCATCTTGACAAACTTGATGTATGCATATCCAACATATCCAAGCAGTACAGATGTATGTCGGGGCCTATTGGGACTAGTATAATATATAGTTGTGAATTCTTTGTTCTGGGATCGAGCAGAGCGTAGATATACATGGTATACGTACATATAATAATACTAATACTAAAATGATATTTAGATGTAGGCAGCTTGACTCCTGCCTATCAGAGCATGTAATCATCGGTGTGTCTGAGATAATCGTTCTTACTTGTTTCTCCTTATAAGACACCTTTGGAATCAGAATCCTTTCCTATTCTTTGCTCATAAGATTTTTACTACTGCCTAAAAGTATGCCACAAAAAATTAGCATGAAAAATAAACGGAAGCGGAAACGAATTGTGGCTCTTTGGATTTCTGCGCCTCTTATGAGCTCCTTCAAAAGCCAACTCAAAATTTGCATATTAATATAATCTATTGAATTTGAATAGATGATGATAATAATGGAGACCAGCCCCAGCACTGTACAGTAGATACCACCTGTACACATTTTTAGGGAGAGAGGAGCTAATTGGCGCTGTTGGCAAATTTGCATTACGCATTTGCTCTTGATTGCTGTTTGCCTCTTTTATTCTTGGGCGGCAAATAGAGAGGTTATTATAGAGTGGTGGTGGCAAGAGGCGAGAGGTGGACGCACCTGTTGCCGCACACAGGCGCACACACAAGCGTCAAAGGTCAAACCATTTAGCTGCACTCGTAATAAAATAAAATATTATATAGTATATTTATACTGTACGACTTACCTCAGTTTGACATTTATAGCGTTGCTCATGTAGTTTTTTATATCATTTTCAACCCAAACGAACGAAGACATGCAAATGGTTGTTGTTATTTATTTTTGACGGTAGAGGCTTTAGGTTAGTTGCGGACTTCCTGTAACTGAAAATAGGCATAACACACAACACACATACATTTACAATTTATATATATATATATATATATATATACATGACTTCATTTCACATTACTTTTGCTGTTTTCTTTTTTAGATTATACTTTATGCTCGTAGGCAGCAACAACTTCTTTTTGACGCAAACAACGTCAGCGACTGACGACAGCAGCAGCAGCGGCCGCTAGATATTACTGTTTTTTTTTTCTGACTGCGGCTCCGAAATGAAAGAGAGAGAGAGAGAGAGAGAGCGCAAATCGAAGAGAGCGTGATAGCCACTGAGTGAGCTTGTAAGAGCGCCGGTAATTCGATTTGTGTGTGCATATGTGTGTTGTTTGTATTTGTATTTGTGTGTCTGTGTGTGTGTGTGGGCAGGCGGCGAACCGCAGGTGTTTGCAGGCTCACGATGACGTTGCTATGAAAGAGCGCACTGAGAGTGAATATGTTGTGGGCGTGCGAGAGGGTAGAAGATTCTGGGCATCTAATTGCCGAGAGGGCTCCTCATCGTCAATGTTTATGGCCAGCAACAAAAATAAGGTGAAAAATTGTCGCACGCCCACACACACAGACACACACACACATATCCACAGGCAAAGAGAGTGATAGGTTGGACGATACGTATGGCGACGCAATAAGCGTACACACGCGCATTTCTTTCATTGTATGTGTGTGCACAAGTCAAGTTTACATTGTTGTTATTTGCACGCAATGTCCGTTATGCTGTCGCCTATTTGGTTTTGCGCGCACACACACACGTACACGCACATAAATACATTCTATAATTATGATGCACATCATTGTTGCTATTATTGTTGTTGCCGATGGTGCTCTTGTAAAAATAGCAACAAGAGTCGCAACTTAAGCTCACCATATGCTTGAGCCATAGAATTATGCAGCATTTTCTTTCGCTGCTCTCTTATTCTTGTTGTTGTTGTTGTCATTGTCACACATATCAAAAATATATTTATAAATATACGTAGATACATACGGTTAAACTATATACGTCTAAATTTAGCAATTGAAGTTCAGTGTCAATATTATTTCAACTCGCTTCACATTAAAAATATGCAAAAAGAAGAGTCGAAAGCTTTGCTCTATCGCCATATTTGTTCTCTCTCGTTTTTCATACAGCACTTTAAGGTTATTAAATAATTGTTTTAATTTATATATAAAATATAACATAAACACACACACATACAAACATAGATAGTAACATGCTTTACATTTCTTTTGCTTTTTGTTGTATTTATCACTGTTCTCTGCTGGCTGATTTCATTTAGTTTTTTGGTGGCTGCTCGCGTTGACCGTCAGTCGAAGGACTGCCTGTCCTACTGAAAATATGTTCGTGTTCGTTGTGTGTTGCCAGCGCAGCTTGTAGCTCGTCGCTGCCTCTTCGGAGTTTCTCACACACACACACACTCACGCTCGCATATGTACAATAGCAGTTTGTTGCCTACAAATTCCTACGCATTTTGCCTGCCTGCGTGTGCGTGTGGGTGAATGTTGCTCTGCTTGTGTGCTGTAGGTTAGGCACACGCGCCATCCAGCGAAAGCTCTGCGCAAGCTTTTTCTAATGCCCAATTGCCTTTTATAAGTGGCCAAATTTGCTTATTATAAAGTCAAATTTTTGGGTGCAAGCCCAGAACCAGCTACATGAATAATATCTGATTTGAGAAGTGATTTCTTTCTTATGTAGATAGATTAAATTTGCCTATATTTATGATTCCATTTATTTAAATAACTAACTATATTATTTTTATAAATTTAACAATTTATATTTTGAATTTGATTAGCGTAATTTATGTATAATGCTGATAAAATTCATTCTAATAGTACTTTAAAGTTTAAATTGTCAATTGTCGAAACAGCACTGTGCGTGCTAGCAAAAACATACGCACAGTATATTTAATTGCAATAATAACTTTTTTGTCCTACTGTGCGCAACACTAAAAGCTGCGTTACAGCAGCAGCAGAAGAAGAAGCGCAGCATACTTCAGGCTGCTCCGCATCGTTCTTGTGCTTGCCAGTTGACGTAGGTTGACAGCTGTTTGCTTTAGCCAGCACCTTATTGCTATTGATTTTTAGCTTCAAATGCTTGAGCTTGAGCGCAACAGTTTGAAAGTCGCAGCTTTCACTTTCGTGCGCAGCTGCTCTACCTACGCCCCCCACAACCGACTGCATTTGTGTTAGTGTGTCAGCTCGACGCTTGCGCATTTGATTGAGAACACAAGCTAGAAAAGCTCCGTCAACAGCCTGTTGCAGTCGCGAGGGCGGCCAAAAAAAAATTAAAAATAAGACAATCAAACCGTAAAAAAAGCTTCCAGGCCGTTCTAGGCGCCATTGTGCTGGAAGGCATCTGCAAATCTATGTCCCAGACAATGGTCTTCCCCCTTCCAACCTGCGTTGCTGCTGTTGCTCTCTTAATCCCTAGTGCGTACAAACTGCGCATAGCGTATGAATTTTAGCACTCGATAAAAACCAAACTGCATGCTAAGGCCGTTTTAATGAGTTCTCGTCGCTGCTGCTGTTCTGTTGCCAGCCGGCTTTGTGGCCTCTTAAAAAGGGATCAATGCTTTGACTTCCGCCCCACATACCCCAAACAAAGCCCCGGCTAAGTGTTAGTTTTATGGCTTTCAACTTACCACATTCGCTTACAGGCGTACAGGGTGGGCCCGTTAACTCGTTGCGTGCAACAGGTTGTTTCTGACAACGAACTGCTAAAAAGTGTTGCCTGCTTTTAGGGCTGCAACTAAAGTCAGCCGATTTGTACGAGTATAGCAATTAACGTGAGCTTGGCAACGAAATGGATTATAATCAATACGATTAGTGGTTGCTTGTTAATTACAACCCCCAAAAATATACATAAGAATAAGAAGACATGCGAAAGAGGCATTAGAACACTGCGGTTGACTACTAATTATTAACTTCACAAGTCGATTTGCTCAGTAACCAGAATCATTAGCATTTGTAGCTGAATTAAAAGTAGATTATAAGGAATTACTCTTGGAAATGAGGCATTCCCATACGTAGGGCGGAAACGTATACGAAATACTTACATATTTTAATATCACATCAAACCTATTCTGAAAATATGTGCATGACATAAGAAAATAAAAAAAATTAATTAAACCCTTTTTGATGGCATTATTCAGAAAGTAAGAAATTTTTTTCAACGTTTTTTTTTTTTTTTGCTTTTTTACATTTTATGTA
>JAWNME010000030.1:0-28411 GCA_035044385.1 Drosophila neutralis | reverse complement strand
GGTTCAGGCACGAGCACACCCCGCAGTGCCCTGGACGCCATCAAGGATCCGGAGCATGTGCTCGACTATTGTTCGAGGGGAATGTGTGGCTCAGTGCCCCCACCGGAGAGCTTGGTAGAGCACATGATGGAGTCTCCGTCACACTGGAGAGATGTCCGCCAGCTCATCATAAGCATACAGAAGGATCTGGGATTATGCGAAACTGAGCGGCGAGTGAAGGAGAGTGCCTAGTTAGGCAACCCACCCCGGTGAAGTAATAATTTACGGTGATACCGCCGGGAGTGGGAATGTGTGTGGGAGCTTAGTACGCATGCATTGACATTGTCTTTGAATCGTGCAGGTGGCTCGGGCCCCTGTATCATTTTGCCCACGTGCGAAGTGAAACATTTTGGTTTTTTGCTTGGTCAGGCGCTGCGCCTCTACGATAATGCGCAGCTTGCAGACTGCAGATGATAGTGCAAGTTGAATAAAACTATTTTAATATACATATATAAACATCGGTGTTGTTAATTATCGCAAACGCAGTTTTAGCCTAGCTAAAACAAACCCGAACAAAAGGTTCGTTGCAGCACGAAGGCAATAACATGTAGTGGAATGGAAGAACAATTCAGTTGCTCTGCCTGCACTGCGTTTGCTGCATCTAGCATGCCAATAGATTTGTGCTTAAACCGTTTGAGAATCGTAAGATAAATTTACATCAAAGCAAATGCCCTGAAGTAGGCAACACAAATGCGTCGTTACACATACCGGATCTGGAGTCTCATTGCAATATCTAAAATCCCATTTAAGGTATTTTTATACTTTGATACCGAAGGCAAATGCCGATATTTTGGGAGGTGTACATTGACAGCGAGTCTTATCATATTGCCAGCAATTCATTAGCAAAAGCAAACATACAGATGCACACACACCAGCCCGTAGAGGAACGCGGTTACAGGGTGAGAGTTCAGCACCTCCACCACTCAACCGCTCTTCAGTGGATACGCGCCGAGCTAGCCAAACTTGGCCAAGCAAAATAAACAAAGGCAGGTGCATCCATGATTGATCAAATGGTCAATCTTCTAATGGCCATGGTAACCAATAAAAATCAACACACTAACAATAACAATAGTAGCTAACAATAGATCAATATTAACTAAAGCACTCCGGCTTTCTTGTGCCAAAATATTTATATTAAAAAGCAATTACAAAGAATATATACATTTCGCGAATGACCATAAAAAATATTCATTAAATTAGCGACGCGAATATAGAATGTAGTTAGAACCCAGTCAGTTAGATAACTTAGCAGAGACAAATGCCATCCTCACACATCAGGGGAGAACGTGGTTACACTGTGATCGGCTTAGAAAAGCTGATCCGTTGTAATCGCGGGCCGTTCTATACGCTAAAGCAAAAAGCATTGGAGTGGATGGTACTCTGATCTATTGTCATGCGCAATAGATTTGGAGCCGGACCCACACCAATAGAGTCCATTCATTATATGAATGGAAAGCGATAATTAGAACGGCAATTCCCTTTGTCAAATACTGACAAAACTGTTGTTTCGGCTAATGAGGATACAAAATTAAGCGTCGCACCAATTATTAAACCTAGCATCCTGGCTATAAATGGGATGTAATTAGTATTAGGCGGAGGCACCATATTAGCCCAACGCATGCATGGAGGTGGCTAACACTGAAGTTGTGGGCTATATGGTGCCCACCGCGCTCTTATAGGAATATACAAATTTCAATAAAATATAAAATAAAATACAAAATAAATAAATAAATAATTATTTATTTTATTTTCAAGCCGCACAGTGTGCACGGCCTTCAAAAACATAATATATAAATTAACAATTTATCCCTTAGCGTTTTTACAATTATAAATAGCTTAGGTTAATTATTATCAAAACAGGTGCGCCTACAAAAAATGCTAGTCTCATTTATTCAAGATAAAAAAGATCTAACCAATACAAGTAAATCTAAAAACACTAACTCAAATTGACTCTAAATGCACAACTATGCCGGACAAGGCAAACTTAAAAATAAATCACCAGCTATAATAGCAATGATAGCTTAAATTCATTAACAATAGAAACAACCATAATAAACAAAGAAACAAACAAGAATTTCTTAGCCACTAATGGCAGAATGCCTGAAGACAAAATTCAATACATACAATATAGATAACTTTGACTGACTACTTAATCATAGATATTGATGAGCGGGGGTCGGTTATCCAATTTTTCCGGGTTCTAGCGATAGGTGTGGACGGTTGTTCCAGCGGTGGCAGCGCTGGATTCCAGCGTCAGCAAACTGTCTGCAACATGCGCTTATCCCATATATTTCCAGCCTGCACATTAAAAAGAATAATTAGTTAAATGCTAAATTAAAAAGTTTCAAAGCAACCCAAAAGCAACCCCGATGTTTTGCAAGCAGACGCCCAGGCGTCGGTAGAATTGCGGCGGCCTTGCGTCAATATCAATTGTGTTAACGATGTGGCCAACTAGCACTCGTAGTGCACCAGCCAAATAGCAGTAGGCATGAAATAAAAAGATAGTTAAAATACATTAAAATCGCAATTCAAAAGAAAAAACAAATGCAATTAAAAATAAAAAAAAAATACAAATACAATATCCCAAAAACCATACTTACCCCTCCCTCCCCACTCCACACATCCCATGTCCACAATTGGCGCACAAATGCGGCGGCGTCACTTGGTGGCTCCGTCGGCGACGGCCACTCCGACCATTGCCCTTGCGTGGCGCGCATTGGCTTTGAGGCGTAACGTTCCTGATGGCGGCAATGGATGCCGTGTTCTGTGGCCCCAGCAGTGCGACAAAATTGCGGCGAATACGGCAGCAGCGACGGTGCCGGCGTCAACAGCGGCAGTAGCGGCAGCAACTACAAAATAAATCAGCTTTAATTGGCATACACAAACGTCAGCAGCAGACAAAGCAAATCGCAAAACACTTTTGCTCACCTGCATCCAGCAGCGGCAACGAAGCAACGACAGCGGCACCAGCAGCGGAGGCAGCCAGCGGGCCATCTTTCACTCGATGGGCAGCGCACTAACGCCGGTGGCAGCGGCAGTAGTAGAGGCAGCAAATTATTATTGGAATTATAACTCCAAATTCCAAATTCAACGGCAGCGGCAGCGACGCCGGAGGACAGCAGCAAAACATCGCTTACTTGATGGGCAGCGATGACGCCGGTGGCAGCGCCATCAGCAGCAACAACAATCTAAAGATACAAACACAATTAGATTCACAACTCCAAACTTCAATGGCAGCGACAGTAGCACCAACAACAACAAACCACATCCAGCTCAGCGGCAGAGGCAGGGCATCACCACCACAATATCAGCAGCGGCGGTGGCTTCACCAGCAGAAAACAAGCACACAAGCTGAAAAATGAGCAAAAACCCTTAATAAGGCAAGCCCACAAATACATATATACACCTGTCGTATGTATGTAAACTCAAGAAGATTTGCAAATTGCTGTCGAAATTAATTATTGTACTCAAATTTAAACAATAATTTATCTCACTCGGCAGCAGTTTGCAAATCTTTCTATTCCACTAAGCATCCACATGTATTTATTTGGCCACTTTGGAAAATGTAAATTCGTTTCACACACACAAACACAAGCAAAAACAAAACAAAGAATTACGACGCGACAAAGATCTGCTCGTGGATCCTCAGGCAATGCAATTATCACTTTTAATTAGCCAATCCGCACTTTTGTGCAAGTAAACTAATCGCATTGCCTTTAAATTAAAATCGAGGTCCACTTGCGATTACTTATTGTGATCGAGCAAATAAAATTTGCAAATGCACAATTTGTAAATTCTTAAACACGCGCGAGTACAATTGTAAACTCGACTCACGGCAAAACTCAATAGCATCGATAGCTGATTGATATCGATACTATTGTTTAGCCAATAAAATACGACTAATCGCCAAAAACCTGACTAATCGTATCAATTGTTGCAGCGGGGCCGAGGCTATCGATAGTTGGGGCTGCCCACAGCGAAAACAAGTGGTAGCCCCACGTCAGCGGTCAGACTCAACATTTTTTTTGCTGTTAGTTTTTGTTGGTACTTGTTTTTTGTCGAAATTATTTATTATCATCTTTTTTTATGTTACTTTTTTTTGTCGCTATATATATTTTTTTTTGGAGGAACCATTTTTGTTGTTATTTATTTTTTTTGGTATTATTGCGATTATTATTATATTTTATATAATATTATAATATCTATTAATATTTATATTATTATTATTATTATTATTATTAATATTATAACTGTCGTTATTATTATTATTATTTTTTATTATTACTATTATTATTATTTATATATTGTTACCTTCTGCGGAACGAATTTGGTGCATTCGCCGTGGAACACCAGAATAAACAAGCGACAAATATGTAAACAAATATATATTTTTATGTTGCCTACCTTAGGGCGTTTACTTTATTGAAAATTCGCCTTGCAATTCTCAAATGGTTTAAGCGCAGACCGATTGACATGCTAGATGCAGCAAACGCTCGAGGCCGAAAAACGCGAAAGAGAAAGCGGGCCAAATTTAAAGGGAAAACAGAGGCGGAAAAAAAGGCCACTGAAATATTTTTCTATTCCACTTACATGGTGGTTAATCGTAAAAGTTACATGTTACGATTTATTTATTTTTTTTTGTAATTTTTTCTGTACATGTTACACAATTTAAATCGAATATACAAATTAAACGGTTCCTTAGCGTTTTTAATAAAAAAAACTGAACTGTTTGGTTTTAGTGCTTTATTAGAACTGATTTTATACAATATTGTTTATTATAAAGAAACATTGGTTTTCTGCATTCTGCTGGCGTTGTGGCGTTGTAGCTGCGACGTTGTAGTTTTGTCGCTGCTGTCCCATTGGTGGACGTGTCGGATGTCCGTTTGAGTCTCACGGTAGCCCACTTGTGGAATGCGCTGACGGAGTCTAATTCGGCTGGCCCGCTTGAGTCTCACGCTAGCCCACTTGCATAATGCGCTGACGGAGTCTATAGGTGGTGTCGGGTGTCCGTTTGGGTCCCACGATGGACTTCTTGTAGAATATGCTGACGGCAGCGCGCGTGCATTTTGTTGTGATCGCTGGACGATGAACTTCTTGTAGAATATGCTGACGGCAGCACGCGTGCATTTTGTTGTGATCGCTGGTTGCGGCTGAGTTCGTCGTTGACGGAATATGCTGACGTTGTTTTTATTGTTGTTGAGTTGAGTTAGTGTATTTGCGATGAGTTTGGGTATATTGATGGTTTGATAATAAATGTGCTTAACTCCTCCCCCTTTAAATGCGGACGTCCTCGGACGCGATGAAGAATCGTGTTTGCGTAATTTGCTGCTTTACTCCTGAGGATGTGGCTTATGCAGGTATCGGTGCTTAAATCTATTAGCTTATTTTTTTGACAGATACTTATATCGTTATGTGTTTCACATTTTTCTTGAGTTCCAAAGTTTTGTTGTTTACATTTTAATATGTTTTTGAATCTTAACTTATTTATTTGGTTGCCTTTTTTTACTGGTACTAGTAACAAGTTCGTACACATTTTATTTGATGGCAACGGGATATTAATAATGTACAGTATTTTTTTGCCATTTGTGGCAATTTTAATTTTTGCGAACTCTAATAGTTCTTCTGGGTTTACAAAGAATATATTATTTTCTAATAATTCTGTGATTTTTTCTAATTCTATCTCGGACATAATTATAGAATTTATTGTATTGGTTTTCGCCCAGTGTATGGCGTAGATGAGATTATTTAATTCTTCTTTGAACATTTGTATCTTAAATTTTAGTAGTGTTGCATTCTCATCTTCGATACTTCTGTTGTTACTAGTTTCTTTTAATATTTGGTTCGTTCTTAAGGTTAATTCATTCATTTTATTGCTTAGTACTCTATTGATTATGAGTTGTATATTGCTATTTTCCACTTGCTCATCTGTTTTCGAAACTAAATCATGTTTTTAAATTATTTTTATGAATTATTCTGCCACCTTGTGTTCTTATTGTGGTATTTCTATTTTCTTCTACTATTTCTTTTTTATATTTCGGTGTTAATTTTGAACCTAATCTTTTATCGATTCTACAGTAGACTATGTCTCCTTTTTCGTATTGTTTAGTTTTTTTCTTTTTGCTGTTATGGTATTCTAAGTCCTTTGCCTGTTTATTTTTCACCTTATTTCTGACTTTGTTTCTATTTTCCTCAAGTTCTTGGGGATTGTTAGTGTCTCTGGTTCCAAAAAATATGTCTATGGGTTTTTCATTCACGGTGGAATGTATGGATTGATTGTATAACTGAACGGATTTGAATATTAGGTCCTCGAAGTTTGATATTCTCTCATCTTTCTTAACGCATCTCATTATTTCGGTTAAAGTTGAATGGAACCTTTCAACTTGTCCGTTACTGACTGAATTGTATGGCGGTGTCGTGAAGACTTTTGCCTTTAATTGGTCTTCCAATAGAAATTTGATCGATGCGGAGTTCAGGGCTCTTTCGTTGTCCATAACAACTAATTTTGGCATGCCGAAAGCTATCATTATTTCGCGTAGAGGGTGTTTTATGTCCTCAGTTGCTTTTGAGTTTAAAATTTTTATCTGTGCGCATTTTGAAAATTTATCTACTGCAGTTAGAACAATATTTCTCTCTGTAGTATATAAATCTATATGGATAATTTGTCCTGGATAAGATGGAATAGGGGTTGGTTGTAATTCTCCCTTTTGTGGGTGCCTATCGTACTTGCTTTCTTTGCAAGTTTCGCAAGCTTTTGTTATTCTTTCGATTTTTTTCGTCAGGTTAGGGAAGAAAAAGTTGTTAAGTATTTGTATCTTATTCTCTATTGCGTTCCTATGAGCTCTGGTGTGTTCTTTTGTTATGATTTCTGTCTGTTCGCTTTCGTCCGTGATATCTTGAACTTGTTTTTGCGTGTAACTGGTTTTGTAATTCCCGAAATGGGAAGGGTAAATGTTCTGAATTTTTGCCATAATATTTTCTGTAGTCAACAGACCATTGACAATTTTTGGGTTTAATCGTTTTTTTAGGATATTTACTAGGTCGTCTTCTGAGTAATGTGGTTTTGTAACTATGTGTCTGTGGTAAGTAGGAAAAGGTAATTTGAATTCGTATGTCTCTGTTTCTGATGTCAGCAAAAAAATTTGGTTTTTAAAGACGTTAATGGGAACTTCCATCACAGGTACAAGGTTGTGTGACGAACTGTCATCACTCTGTACTGTGGATGATGATGTGGATGTGGTATTTATCTCGCTTTTTGGGGGATTTCTAGATAGAGCGTCTGCAACGACGTTAGAGGTTCCTGGCTTATATCTTAATTCATGGTTATATTCTTCGAGGTAACTTTTCCATCTTTTGAGTTTTACATTATGATTTTTGCTGCTTAGTGCGAAAGTTAAGGGTTGATGGTCTGTAAAAATGATTACTTTTGAGGTACCGTAGAGGTACATGCGCAGGTTCTGAAGGGCCCACACAATGGCTAACATTTCTTTTTCGTTAGTTGCATAATTTTCTTCTGTTTTCGAGAGTGTACGCGATATGAAAGTAATGGGTCTACCCTCTTGTTCGAGAACTGCTCCGATGGCGAAATTTGATGCATCGGTTGTTAAGTGAAATTCTTTTTCAAAATTGGGGTATGCTAGTACCACATCGTTCGAGCTGAGCGTGCTCTTGATTTTACAGAATTTTACAGTGTCACCTCCGCTTTATGGGAAAGATTCTTTGAGAGTCTGCCATTTTCTCCTCTTAAAAGAGTTGTGAGAGGTTTCGCTAATTTAGCGTAATCGCGGATGAATCTTCTGTAATAACTTGACAAACCCAAGAAAGAACGTAAGTCCTTGAGGCTTTTGGGTGTTGGGAAGTTTTTTATTGCTCTCACTTTTTCTTCATTGGTTTTGATACCATCTGCTGAAATAGTGAAGCCTAGGAAATCGACTTCGGTCTTGATAAGCTCGCATTTGTCGATTTGAATTTTCATGTTTGCTTTATCTAAGGTCGTGAAGACCATATTTAGATGTTTAGCGTGTTCGTCTTCAGATTTACTGAAAACGATGATGTCGTCTATATAGACATAGCAGATTTTTCCAACGTGATCCCTTATGATGTCGTCTAATGCTCGTTGGAATATCGATGGCGAATTCTTTAAACCAAACGGAAGTCTGGTGAATTCGTATTTTCCGCCATTCACTGCGAATGCAGTTTTTTCGATGTCTTTTTTAATGAGTGGAATTTGATGAAATCCGCTTTTGAGATCTAATACGGAAAAATATTTATTCTCGCCCAATTGTGCGATGATTTCTCCAATCTCGGGGATCGGGTATCGATCCGAAATTGTTACAGAGTTAAGTTTCCTATAGTCGATGACTATTCGAAACTTTTTTTCGCCTGATGCGTCGCTCTTTTTTGGTACTACCCACACTGGGGCATTGTATGGTGACCGTGAAGGTCTTATTATGCCGTCTCGCAGCAACTGATCTATTTGTTTTTCGACTTCTCTTCTTAGAGAAGTAGGGTATTGGTAATGTTTGCTGTAAACGGGAGAATCTGACGTCGTTCTTATTTCTCCTAACACTCTGGTGGTATAGGTCAGTTTTTCGTCAGGTTCTGCAAACAAAGTTGAATGAGTCTTCGTGACGTGATCTATGAAATCTTTTTGTTCGTTCGTCAGGTGCTCTGTTCGTACTTTTATGTTATTTACTGCTTGCGTTTCTAATTGTCTTATTTTAATTCTGTAATTTCCATCAATTATTAAGGTGTCGTTCTTGACGTCAATAACAGCGTTCAGCTGTTTCAAAGTATCGTTACCTAGGATACAGTGGAAGGTTTTTAAAGTTGGGAGTAGGAAAAACTTGATTGGTCTATTTTTTTGATTGAATAAGCTGAGAAATGTGTGCTGGGATATTGTGGTTTGTCCACCGACGGAAGTTGCATTGAATATGTTTTTATTTTCTTTCGGACTCGTGACTAAATTTGGTTGAATGTAATTTTGATTGGAACCTGTGTCAATAAGAAAGTTTAATGGGGTACCGTTCCTCGTTATGCACTGAAAGTAGGGCAAAGAGGAACCATTTAATCTAAAAAATGGATATCTGAGGCATCAACCATTGTAGGTTGGTATTCGTAGTCGACTTCACTTCCTCCCTCGTCCGGTAGAGAGTAAGCTTCTTCTAAACCAGCGGCTTCGAAGTAAGCTTGTTCTTCATCATAAACGTCATGGGGGTTCGGTTGTTCAAACTGTTCCTCCTGTGCTTTGGTTGCGATATGAAATTGTCGTTGAATCTTAGGTGGTTGTACGCCAGATGCGCTGAGGGGGTGTTTGCCCGCGAAAACATTTGAACGAGGTTTGTTCATGAAGTTGATGTTCCTACTTCTGATGGAGTTATCTATCTCCATTGGTACAGATTTTGGTTCTGGTTTTGGAAAGAGTGGGCGCGGAGGCGCTTGGTAAGTCTGTTTAGTATTGAAATATTGTTGCGGCAATGTGTATTGTTGGGTCTGGGGAAACTGTTTGGGATTTTGCATCTGATACGTTATATTTGGTCGGGGGGTATGGTAAAGTTTAGGTTCGAAATTTCTCCATTGTCCGGCATTATTGGCTTGTGTTGGTCTACCTAGCTGTCGTACCGGGATATAACTTCTGGGTGGTAAAGGTGGTATTTGTTGTTTTATTTTTGGTATAAAGGCATTTCTGTGCTCTTGGTTTTCCACCAGGTTGCACAGGTGCAAGGCATGGCTAAGATCTCTTGGCTCTTTGATTGCTAAGAGTCTTGGTAAGTCTCCGTTCAATCCTCGCACGAACGTATCGAGAGCTTTGCCTAATTAATTAACAATGATGCCAATGATTAATATACTCTCTCGCAGACAATCTACACACGTATGTATATATGTGCATATATTTGTGTAGACTTGTGTGTGTTCATTAAGTGAAAATACCTATGAATATATTCGTATGTACAGATGTCTTTATTTTTCTTTATATATTTTTTCTTTATTTATCCTTTTGTTTATTTGAGATTTTAACAATTAATTAAACAAATTTAAAAATAATTAAACAATTTAAAAAATTAACCGTCCATTTGACGTCGATGCTGCATTAGCAGCTCGAAGCGTCGATTCGAGCGAACGCCGCGAATCAGTCCGCTGCTCTTCTCCTTTGCGGCGCCAAGCCTAGCCTTGAACGGCTCCGCGGCCGCTTTGCGCTCGATGTGATCGACTTTATGCTTTTTGTGAAGAGCCGTAAAAACGGGTATCTTCGACCGTGTCCTCGGTGTGGCAACTTTCACAACAGCAGCAACAGCAGCAGCAGCAGTTGTCGCATATTTTTTCGGCCTGGGTATGCGGCTGATGTGGGGTCGTTTTTCATTCAACGATATCGACCGTTTGCGACGCTGAGTGGCATTGGCCACCGGTGGATCCCAGCGTTCGTCGATATCCTCCACACAAGCCACCTCGCTTCTAAGCCCCGATAAAGATTTGGACCTGCGTGGCTTTTTGATATCATCCTTCAGCTCATCCAGCAGCTCCACTTCATCCTGCAATTGGAGCTCCGCAAGCCGCTGCTGCACCTCTTCCAACTGCTGCTCGTATACGTTGTTGAATTTCTCAGCCATTTTAACAAATTTAAACGAATTAATTTTTTGGCGTAAAGACGCTAAAAGACGATAAAAGTATCAGCTGGCTTAACATAACCTACGATCCACATCCTCTCAGCGCTGTTAGCAGGCTCCACACAGCGCACTCCGCGCTGTTATCTCTAACATAAATGCTAATATGTTAGCACTTGCAATCGAGTAATCTCTGTAACCTAAGCCAACGCAAGAAGTTGAGCAAATGTTTTCGAAGTGAAATAAACATATATAGTGAATAAAAACACCCCGCTGCCTTTTACTGAAGGAAGACAGAAGACTAGGAAAAAGACGCCCCCCCACATTTTCAATCATTTTGCATTGCTTGGTTTCTTCGATGATCCCATAATTCTCCAATGCTCTAAATCTTTTCCGAATTTAGATGATTTACAGCTATTTTGCTCCCCCAAAATTGGCACATATGATTTGTTTGCTTGTTTTGAATGTTTGCTTTTATTTACTTTACAATTTTTGAATTTACATACATAGAATCGTCGTACAGCTATGTACTGATAAAGTAACTGATAACACTCGTGTATGTTGATTTGGTGTAATTGTTTTTGTTTAAATGATAGATATATAAGCGACTTTTGTTGGATGTACAGGTGTGTAATAATAATGCCTCGATAGGTATTCTACCAACCAGCATTTCTAGCAATAGACTATGCTCACAGCCAATTTGTCAACGTACAATAAATGTTTTTAAAATGTTTTGCACATGCCCTTTGCCATTTGTCTTAGTACTATTATTGTACTAAGCAACTTTGTTTGATTTTAAACAGTTAGTTAGTTATTATATATATAATTATATATATATATATACGTTTGCATATTCATACACGCTAATGCAGTAGACTGATAGATATTTAAAATTATTCCATGACTATCAAAATTCGATTCTTGTATTAAATGTATACATATATATATTGACCACTATCTGTAGGCTTCAAGGCTACTCGAGTATGTTATTTAAAATCAGTATATTGCATATGGTATATATATGTCAAATACATATGCATGTAAATACCTACAGACTATTCAATTACATGTGTATGCGTGAGTATATATATTTATATTTTTACATTGCAAACTCACAGTTAGCATCACATATACACACATATGTACCACAAAATGTACCCATGTATGTATATGTATTTATTTGTCACAATTGTTACTATATCTAAATATTGTCGCAATTAAATCTACCTTCTTTCCCTTGCAATATGCAGCTACAAGTCTATATATAATATCTGCATATATACTCCTATATCTATGCCGTGCGTTGTTAGTCTTCAAATTAAGTATATGACCCTACTTATCGCTATTACATTATGTTTATTTTTCACATGTTTTCAGTTATGTTTATCATCTGATCTGTGTTTTAAATAATCTTATCCTAAGTCCTACTACAAGAAAACATAATTACACACATAAATATGACTGATTCAATTGAGTAATATAATCAAATGAAGTAAGTTTGAATTTGAACAATCCAGACACATATACAAAGATAAATTAATATAAAATATGGGCAGATTTCCTATAGCTCTTATATTAAAATAGGTAAGGTCTAGAATAAGGTTTCAATTTTGTTTTTTAATCAATGTATGTACATAAAACTCGCTAATGCAAATTAGCAATCTTAATGAAATTGTACATTCCATAATCTACATCAGTACATATTTATGTATGTAATTTTGACTTGACCTTAATATATATTCAGTCATTACCATATTTCAGTTTATGCGAATAGTAAAGCAGACATTCTTATATTTATATATAATATATAGATGTATTTGCAGATATATGAAAGCATATCCTTATCGTCAGACCATTGATAAGACCATGCATATTATGTATCTGCAATTGTACATATATATATATGTATATTCCATACATAAGTAGCTAGTAGTAGTCTGCTTTACTTCTTGTTTTTCAATTTACTACTTGTCTTAAATATTACTATGTACAATTCCTTAGGTTATCAATTTAGCAACGTATACAGTTATGCAATACAATAGGTGAAAATATTTATATTTGTATATGTATGTCGCTTGCCCAAAGCCCGGATTTTGTAATAATAAATCACGATACATAGTCTCGATTCGGATTTGTGGAGTATTCATCAGTAAAACGGCCCGTTGCTTTAATTAAATGAATATACTTGTAAATCTGTATTATATATTATATAATTATACTCACAATCTTCCATTAATATGACCTGTGTATTTTCTATATTTGTACTAGTTACAGAGTGCGGAATTAAGTTGAACTCGTCTTCTGTAAGTGTAGTGTTCCAACGGGACCTGCCACTACTCGAACGGTGCGCCGAAGTCACAGCCATTGTTGGTGTTGAGTACAGGCTTAGATTTGTCGGACTTATAACACCCGACATTGTCGATATAGATCCAGCATAGCCCAGTAACTGCAAGTTCAATATGGTATATAAGTACTGCGGTTTTTCTTATTCGATGTTAGTGACATTTGAGCAGTTGATAAATAAATAATAATTGTATACAAATGGTAAAACTTTTGTTTATACTAGTAAGTACAACTTACCGATGTAGATTGAGTGTGAAAGTGATTGAAGTACTCCCGACTATTGGTTGAGGGGTACATTGGCGCTGCGATGCGAGTGAGAGCATTTGAGCCAATTGGAGGTATTTTACAGCGACCCACTTCGGCAGAAATATGAGGACTCGTTGGCGGATGTGGTTGCGGTGAAGTTCTCGCCACAAGTGTGGTGCAATCCGTATTTGTATTTGGATCCGCCTCGGAGCTGTTAATTGGGCTATGATTGCTCTCCATGGTGTTAGCTGGTTCGTTGCGATTCTCATCGTCGACCAAGGTGGCCTTTGGCATGCAAAGACTCGACGACTGATTGGCTGTCGATGTTGGGGGCGATTGAACCATTGCCAGATCGCCACTGGATCGTATAATGGCAACAGGTCGTGCCATCGGCGGCAACATTGGCGGCAACATTGTGCTATGATAATGGGTCGAGGGAGCCGCACTCAACTTTGAGCTCCTCAATTGTGGGTGAATTTGATAGTGTGGCGAGTGGCTGTGCGGGGCCAACTGATGCGAGCGGGTGTGCTGAAACCCTGGATTCTCTATAGAACCCCCACCAGCTGCCAAACTCGCAGAATGGCCGGCATCTTGACAAACATAAGTCACAAAATCAGATATATCATGGCTCTCAGCATGTTGCTGTTGTTGTTGCTGCTGTTGTTGTTGCGCTTGTGTCTGTGTTTGTGCATGTTCGTGCTCCTGAAGTCGTGGACTGCCGTGCTGTGGGTAATACAGAGTATTCACGGGGCTTACTGAGGTTGCTAGCAGCGTAGAACAGTTGTGGTGCAAAATGGCTGAGAAAAAAATAGTAATAAATTAATATTTAATGTTTATGTATATATTATTACTAATATATTTAATTTACTATTATTTATATATGATTATTATTGTTATTTATATATTATTAGCTTCTGCGGTTTTATTATTATTTATATTACATTCTTTACTTTCACTTGTGCTTAGCCGCAATCCGCACACTCATTTGCAGCGATCTGCTCTGAGTAGAGAAGAGGAAAAAGAAGAGAAAGCAGACTGCGAGGGCTGACATGTGAATTGGCCCTCATTGAGCTAATCTGCTATTCTGCGCTAATAGTGTCTGCGGTTATTATTAATATTTATTATTATTATTATTAATATTATTACTGTCGTTATTATTATTATTATTATTTTTTTTATTACTATTATTATTATTTACCTTCTGCGGAACGAATTTGGGGCATAGTGGCTGCCAGCGGCCTGCTATTTAGCGGGGTATATCGATGCAACGATATTGGGGAGTCGGCAACTGTTGCATCACCGTTGGAATTAATGCTGTCCGCCGGTCGCAGAATGACAGAGAAACTGCCTGTGGCACAGTGATCTGCGGCTGTCGTTGTACGCGAAATAACTGGCGGCGATGAGCTGTGGTCGATTTTGCAACCATCTGTGGAGCCATTTGTTGCATCAGTGCGCAGCAGCGGAGACTGTGATAAATGCACAGTTCTATGATTCTGATCGACGAAGTCAACTCAAATTGTTAGAGGAACAGGGCGCTGTAGTTGTGCTTTATGACGAATTTCAAATAATACACTGTAAAGAGAACTACTCAAGCTACTCACTGCTATAACCTCCTGGAATTGGATTGGCGACAATGGCGCCAGTCTGTGCCTGGATCTGAGAGCTGGGAATCGGCGAATCTGGCGTCAGTTGATATGTTGTGTTGCAGTCGTAAGCAGCGCCCAGATTCTCCCGCTTGATGATGTTCGTATGCAGATTGTTGTCATTGGCCTCATCTAGTATTGAGTCTGAAAGATCGTTATTATACTTCATTTAAATTGAAATAAATATTGGTATACCTCTGATATACACAATACCTATTAATATTATAATTAATTAATTTAAATAAATATGCACAATACTAGTTAATTTATTTAAATAAATAGAGGTACTTAATTTAATTCATTTAAATAATTACTGGTCTACCTCTGGATAATGTCCACAGTTCTTGCGAAGAAAACACCCCAGTCGCTAGAATAATATCATTGCAAACAACGCCATTGTATGGATTGTGTCTGAGTCCCTTATTTTTGGACTCACTTTCCGTGTCCTCTTTTCTTTCAATTGACAAGTTATTGTTGCGATTATGACTGAAGATAGCAAGCTGTGGCGATCTTGCAGCTATCAGATTCGATGAGTTATGCGTATTGATGAAATTTGCCAAGTATAAATCCAATTCTCTGACAGAGACATTAATATGATATGGATTTACACAGAGGCCAGGATGGACGCATTCCGGATTCTTTTCTAGGCGCTCCCCATCCGTACTCTCCAATGGTATGGCCTTGAAAAGGATAACCATCACCAGATCCAGTCGCCAGACCTTATCGGCTTGTCTCAGGCAATCTATGCGCCGCATTTTGCCTTTTTGATCGGGATTGGAGAGAACACAAATCGATTTGCGTTTACCGATTATCGATTGCACAAAATCCTCCCTACTCTCCTGCGTTATGTCCTTTCTTAGCTTGCCCAACAGGCGAGACGCCCATTTCTGTTTCACTTCTGTTTTCTCATTCTGTCAAATACACATAAAAGAAATGTTATTTAAAGGTTCATTTTATATTGTATATATATATATATCTACCTGTAGCTCGTCCTTGCAATGTCTTTCTTCTTCCAATGACATACGCTTCTCGTGTTTCTTGTAGTACTTTCGTTTGGCAGCTTGCAAGTTAAACCAAGAGTACGAGAATGATTTGACGTATGGTAATAATGCCTCAATGAAGGGGTGAAATTCATCCTACATTAGAAAGATAATCACAAATACACAGTTACACATATATAACAAATTGCATTTCATTTTGTTTACACAGCATTCGAAAGTCTTCAAATTATCAGCACTCTCAACAAAATCAATTCAGTAATGTTTACGCAAAGTGAAAACTTCTGTCTGCTGCTGCTGAATACATATAAAGAAAATTGTGATACACCCAAACGCATGTAAATTAAAGTTAAGTATTCAAGACATTATTGGTCAAGCATTCATAAATAATTAGTGGTACACATACATGGAACAAATGAACTTTAAATGGAGCAAAATTTGAGAACTGATTGTGGATAATTTTGAATGCCAACTCCAATGCAAATACACACATTACTCATATATATATTTGTATAAATACACACACATATATATACATTACATGTCTACATATATACATATTGTATATATCTTGTATATTAGCCAATGTTGAAACAACTTAGTTATGATGTTTGTATACTAGTGATGGATATGTAAGACACAAGGCTATAGCTACTGGTATGTTTTAGGTGGAAACTGGAAACATGTGTGTTGTGAGTTTAGCATAATCAGCGCTATTTTTTCAACGGTACGTAATTGAAAAAAGTTTAAAGACACCTCCAATACATACATATACACATACTTATATAAATACATACACTAATTCAGGACGTTTTCTTGCTTGACTAAATAAACTAAATAGGAACAAATATTGGTATTATTTATTTATTTATCGTTTTGAAACATTTGAAAATGGAGTAAGTAATTCAAGAAAACGTCCATGACAGTCGGTTCCCCGACAAACAACAACAGTTTACTTTATTCTATATAGGAAAAAAGGATAAAACATACATAGTAAATGAGAATGGTTATGATAACGATAACGATAACGATAACGATGAGAAACACTCTTGCATAGTGATAAATAAAATGTGTGTGAAAAGGCGACAAGATGCAGTCAACGTACACATGTGTGAGCTTTATGTTTAGGATTGTAAATTGTAAACATATACATATATATATCAACATCAAGAGACACCAAGAATTTGAATTTAAAACCCAAAGTATCATAAAATTTGTTAATTACATTTGAAATATTATTGATTCATGGTATTCGGAATTCTTTTCCTAACATCCAGAGCAATTTTTATACCTAACAATAGAATTGGTTAACTTCGATTAGTTGCATGTTATCACACTTGTGGGATTTATGTGAGTATTGTTATTGGATGACTGCGTAAAGTGTGAATAAAACATTTATGATAAACATTAGAAACTCCTTTAAGAATATTATACTATTATGGAAAATTAATCAAGTTTTTACTTTTATTATTACGATTAGTATCTAGATCTAACGAGAAGCTAAACCACCTGCTTAGACCTGTAGTTATACACTTCTGTTTTATGGACCTTTGAAGGTCTATACAGAGTTTAACCACTTCGAGTGTTATATAATTATTAATCAGCAATATTGTGTTTACTTATGTCGAATTCCTTACCTGTCTGTTCTTCTCATTTTGCATATGTTCGAGCGAGTATATAAATATATATAGTTATTTATATATATACATGTGTATTTGTATTGAAGTTCAGTAAAATTAGTGGGCTAATACTTACAGTAGTTATTGCGTTATTATATCCGGTAAGGAGGGATATTCGTGTGCCGACTTTGCAATTTCTTATTGTTATTCATTTATAATTTTATGCAACACATTTTCGGTTGGAATGCGTTTGTCTAGAACCCAAAAAAAATCAAAATAAAACGCAGATCTCTGCAGGTTGATATTTTTATTTTACAAATCTTAAAAACACAACGAATTAGACTGTTCAACAAACTCATGTCTCGAGAATAACGTAAAATATTTTGAGAGCACGCATAAAAAGATAGAATACATAAAAAAAGAAAATCAGTTTATTCTTGAGAAAATATGGCTGTATGTATACAAATGTTTATAAATACATACATACATACATACACACATACATACATACGTACACATGTGAGTCTACACACTTACTCATGCATTAATATACTCTCTCGCAGACAATCTACACACGTATGTATATATGTGCATATATTTGTGTAGACTTGTGTGTGTTCATTAAGTGAAAATACCTATGAATATATTCGTATGTACAGATGTCTTTATTTTTCTTTATATATTTTTTCTTTATTTATCCTTTTGTTTATTTGAGATTTTAACAATTAATTAAACAAATTTAAAAATAATTAAACAATTTAAAAAATTAACCGTCCATTTGACGTCGATGCTGCATTAGCAGCTCGAAGCGTCGATTCGAGCGAACGCCGCGAATCAGTCCGCTGCTCTTCTCCTTTGCGGCGCCAAGCCTAGCCTTGAACGGCTCCGCGGCCGCTTTGCGCTCGATGTGATCGACTTTATGCTTTTTGTGAAGAGCCGTAAAAACGGGTATCTTCGACCGTGTCCTCGGTGTGGCAACTTTCACAACAGCAGCAACAGCAGCAGCAGCAGTTGTCGCATATTTTTTCGGCCTGGGTATGCGGCTGATGTGGGGTCGTTTTTCATTTAACGATATCGACCGTTTGCGACGCTGAGTGGCATTGGCCACCGGTGGATCCCAGCGTTCGTCGATATCCTCCACACAAGCCACCTCGCTTCTAAGCCCCGATAAAGATTTGGACCTGCGTGGCTTTTTGATATCATCCTTCAGCTCATCCAGCAGCTCCACTTCATCCTGCAATTGGAGCTCCGCAAGCCGCTGCTGCACCTCTTCCAACTGCTGCTCGTATACGTTGTTGAATTTCTCAGCCATTTTAACAAATTTAAACGAATTAATTTTTTGGCGTAAAGACGCTAAAAGACGATAAAAGTATCAGCTGGCTTAACATAACCTACGATCCACATCCTCTCAGCGCTGTTAGCAGGCTCCACACAGCGCACTCCGCGCTGTTATCTCTAACATAAATGCTAATATGTTAGCACTTGCAATCGAGTAATCTCTGTAACCTAAGCCAACGCAAGAAGTTGAGCAAATGTTTTCGAAGTGAAATAAACATATATAGTGAATAAAAACACCCCGCTGCCTTTTACTGAAGGAAGACAGAAGACTAGGAAAAAGACGCCCCCCCACATTTTCAATCATTTTGCATTGCTTGGTTTCTTCGATGATCCCATAATTCTCCAATGCTCTAAATCTTTTCCGAATTTAGATGATTTACAGCTATTTTGCTCCCCCAAAATTGGCACATATGATTTGTTTGCTTGTTTTGAATGTTTGCTTTTATTTACTTTACAATTTTTGAATTTACATACATAGAATCGTCGTACAGCTATGTACTGATAAAGTAACTGATAACACTCGTGTATGTTGATTTGGTGTAATTGTTTTTGTTTAAATGATAGATATATAAGCGACTTTTGTTGGATGTACAGGTGTGTAATAATAATGCCTCGATAGGTATTCTACCAACCAGCATTTCTAGCAATAGACTATGCTCACAGCCAATTTGTCAACGTACAATAAATGTTTTTAAAATGTTTTGCACATGCCCTTTGCCATTTGTCTTAGTACTATTATTGTACTAAGCAACTTTGTTTGATTTTAAACAGTTAGTTAGTTATTATATATATAATTATATATATATATATACGTTTGCATATTCATACACGCTAATGCAGTAGACTGATAGATATTTAAAATTATTCCATGACTATCAAAATTCGATTCTTGTATTAAATGTATACATATATATATTGACCACTATCTGTAGGCTTCAAGGCTACTCGAGTATGTTATTTAAAATCAGTATATTGCATATGGTATATATATGTCAAATACATATGCATGTAAATACCTACAGACTATTCAATTACATGTGTATGCGTGAGTATATATATTTATATTTTTACATTGCAAACTCACAGTTAGCATCACATATACACACATATGTACCACAAAATGTACCCATGTATGTATATGTATTTATTTGTCACAATTGTTACTATATCTAAATATTGTCGCAATTAAATCTACCTTCTTTCCCTTGCAATATGCAGCTACAAGTCTATATATAATATCTGCATATATACTCCTATATCTATGCCGTGCGTTGTTAGTCTTCAAATTAAGTATATGACCCTACTTATCGCTATTACATTATGTTTATTTTTCACATGTTTTCAGTTATGTTTATCATCTGATCTGTGTTTTAAATAATCTTATCCTAAGTCCTACTACAAGAAAACATAATTACACACATAAATATGACTGATTCAATTGAGTAATATAATCAAATGAAGTAAGTTTGAATTTGAACAATCCAGACACATATACAAAGATAAATTAATATAAAATATGGGCAGATTTCCTATAGCTCTTATATTAAAATAGGTAAGGTCTAGAATAAGGTTTCAATTTTGTTTTTTAATCAATGTATGTACATAAAACTCGCTAATGCAAATTAGCAATCTTAATGAAATTGTACATTCCATAATCTACATCAGTACATATTTATGTATGTAATTTTGACTTGACCTTAATATATATTCAGTCATTACCATATTTCAGTTTATGCGAATAGTAAAGCAGACATTCTTATATTTATATATAATATATAGATGTATTTGCAGATATATGAAAGCATATCCTTATCGTCAGACCATTGATAAGACCATGCATATTATGTATCTGCAATTGTACATATATATATATGTATATTCCATACATAAGTAGCTAGTAGTAGTCTGCTTTACTTCTTGTTTTTCAATTTACTACTTGTCTTAAATATTACTATGTACAATTCCTTAGGTTATCAATTTAGCAACGTATACAGTTATGCAATACAATAGGTGAAAATATTTATATTTGTATATGTATGTCGCTTGCCCAAAGCCCGGATTTTGTAATAATAAATCACGATACATAGTCTCGATTCGGATTTGTGGAGTATTCATCAGTAAAACGGCCCGTTGCTTTAATTAAATGAATATACTTGTAAATCTGTAATTTATATTATATAATTATACTCACAATCTTCCATTAATATGACCTGTGTATTTTCTATATTTGTACTAGTTACAGAGTGCGGAATTAAGTTGAACTCGTCTTCTGTAAGTGTAGTGTTCCAACGGGACCTGCCACTACTCGAACGGTGCGCCGAAGTCACAGCCATTGTTGGTGTTGAGTACAGGCTTAGATTTGTCGGACTTATAACACCCGACATTGTCGATATAGATCCAGCATAGCCCAGTAACTGCAAGTTCAATATGGTATATAAGTACTGCGGTTTTTCTTATTCGATGTTAGTGACATTTGAGCAGTTGATAAATAAATAATAATTGTATACAAATGGTAAAACTTTTGTTTATACTAGTAAGTACAACTTACCGATGTAGATTGAGTGTGAAAGTGATTGAAGTACTCCCGACTATTGGTTGAGGGGTACATTGGCGCTGCGATGCGAGTGAGAGCATTTGAGCCAATTGGAGGTATTTTACAGCGACCCACTTCGGCAGAAATATGAGGACTCGTTGGCGGATGTGGTTGCGGTGAAGTTCTCGCCACAAGTGTGGTGCAATCCGTATTTGTATTTGGATCCGCCTCGGAGCTGTTAATTGGGCTATGATTGCTCTCCATGGTGTTAGCTGGTTCGTTGCGATTCTCATCGTCGACCAAGGTGGCCTTTGGCATGCAAAGACTCGACGACTGATTGGCTGTCGATGTTGGGGGCGATTGAACCATTGCCAGATCGCCACTGGATCGTATAATGGCAACAGGTCGTGCCATCGGCGGCAACATTGGCGGCAACATTGTGCTATGATAATGGGTCGAGGGAGCCGCACTCAACTTTGAGCTCCTCAATTGTGGGTGAATTTGATAGTGTGGCGAGTGGCTGTGCGGGGCCAACTGATGCGAGTGGGTGTGCTGAAACCCTGGATTCTCTATAGAACCCCCACCAGCTGCCAAACTCGCAGAATGGCCGGCATCTTGACAAACATAAGTCACAAAATCAGATATATCATGGCTCTCAGCATGTTGCTGTTGTTGTTGCTGCTGTTGTTGTTGCGCTTGTGTCTGTGTTTGTGCATGTTCGTGCTCCTGAAGTCGTGGACTGCCGTGCTGTGGGTAATACAGAGTATTCACGGGGCTTACTGAGGTTGCTAGCAGCGTAGAACAGTTGTGGTGCAAAATGGCTGAGAAAAAACTAGTAATAAATTAATATTTAATGTTTATGTATATATTATTACTAATATATTTAATTTACTATTATTTATATATGATTATTATTGTTATTTATATATTATTAGCTTCTGCGGTTTTATTATTATTTATATTACATTCTTTACTTTCACTTGTGCTTAGCCGCAATCCGCACACTCATTTGCAGCGATCTGCTCTGAGTAGAGAAGAGGAAAAAGAAGAGAAAGCAGACTGCGAGGGCTGACATGTGAATTGGCCCTCATTGAGCTAATCTGCTATTCTGCGCTAATAGTGTCTGCGGTTATTATTAATATTTATTATTATTATTATTAATATTATTACTGTCGTTATTATTATTATTATTATTTTTTTTATTACTATTATTATTATTTACCTTCTGCGGAACGAATTTGGGGCATAGTGGCTGCCAGCGGCCTGCTATTTAGCGGGGTATATCGATGCAACGATATTGGGGAGTCGGCAACTGTTGCATCACCGTTGGAATTAATGCTGTCCGCCGGTCGCAGAATGACAGAGAAACTGCCTGTGGCACAGTGATCTGCGGCTGTCGTTGTACGCGAAATAACTGGCGGCGATGAGCTGTGGTCGATTTTGCAACCATCTGTGGAGCCATTTGTTGCATCAGTGCGCAGCAGCGGAGACTGTGATAAATGCACAGTTCTATGATTCTGATCGACGAAGTCAACTGAAATTGTTAGAGGAACAGGGCGCTGTAGTTGTGCTTTATGACGAATTTCAAATAATACACTGTAAAGAGAACTACTCAAGCTACTCACTGCTATAACCTCCTGGAATTGGATTGGCGACAATGGCGCCAGTCTGTGCCTGGATCTGAGAGCTGGGAATCGGCGAATCTGGCGTCAGTTGATATGTTGTGTTGCAGTCGTAAGCAGCGCCCAGATTCTCCCGCTTGATGATGTTCGTATGCAGATTGTTGTCATTGGCCTCATCTAGTATTGAGTCTGAAAGATCGTTATTATACTTCATTTAAATTGAAATAAATATTGGTATACCTCTGATATACACAATACCTATTAATATTATAATTAATTAATTTAAATAAATATGCACAATACTAGTTAATTTATTTAAATAAATAGAGGTACTTAATTTAATTCATTTAAATAATTACTGGTCTACCTCTGGATAATGTCCACAGTTCTTGCGAAGAAAACACCCCAGTCGCTAGAATAATATCATTGCAAACAACGCCATTGTATGGATTGTGTCTGAGTCCCTTATTTTTGGACTCACTTTCCGTGTCCTCTTTTCTTTCAATTGACAAGTTATTGTTGCGATTATGACTGAAGATAGCAAGCTGTGGCGATCTTGCAGCTATCAGATTCGATGAGTTATGCGTATTGATGAAATTTGCCAAGTATAAATCCAATTCTCTGACAGAGACATTAATATGATATGGATTTACACAGAGGCCAGGATGGAGGCATTCCGGATTCTTTTCTAGGCGCTCCCCATCCGTACTCTCCAATGGTATGGCCTTGAAAAGGATAACCATCACCAGATCCAGTCGCCAGACCTTATCGGCTTGTCTCAGGCAATCTATGCGCCGCATTTTGCCTTTTTGATCGGGATTGGAGAGAACACAAATCGATTTGCGTTTACCGATTATCGATTGCACAAAATCCTCCCTACTCTCCTGCGTTATGTCCTTTCTTAGCTTGCCCAACAGGCGAGACGCCCATTTCTGTTTCACTTCTGTTTTCTCATTCTGTCAAATACACATAAAAGAAATGTTATTTAAAGGTTCATTTTATATTGTATATATATATATATCTACCTGTAGCTCGTCCTTGCAATGTCTTTCTTCTTCCAATGACATACGCTTCTCGTGTTTCTTGTAGTACTTTCGTTTGGCAGCTTGCAAGTTAAACCAAGAGTACGAGAATGATTTGACGTATGGTAATAATGCCTCAATGAAGGGGTGAAATTCATCCTACATTAGAAAGATAATCACAAATACACAGTTACACATATATAACAAATTGCATTTCATTTTGTTTACACAGCATTCGAAAGTCTTCAAATTATCAGCACTCTCAACAAAATCAATTCAGTAATGTTTACGCAAAGTGAAAACTTCTGTCTGCTGCTGCTGAATACATATAAAGAAAATTGTGATACACCCAAACGCATGTAAATTAAAGTTAAGTATTCAAGACATTATTGGTCAAGCATTCATAAATAATTAGTGGTACACATACATGGAACAAATGAACTTTAAATGGAGCAAAATTTGAGAACTGATTGTGGATAATTTTGAATGCCAACTCCAATGCAAATACACACATTACTCATATATATATTTGTATAAATACACACACATATATATACATTACATGTCTACATATATACATATTGTATATATCTTGTATATTAGCCAATGTTGAAACAACTTAGTTATGATGTTTGTATACTAGTGATGGATATGTAAGACACAAGGCTATAGCTACTGGTATGTTTTAGGTGGAAACTGGAAACATGTGTGTTGTGAGTTTAGCATAATCAGCGCTATTTTTTCAACGGTACGTAATTGAAAAAAGTTTAAAGACACCTCCAATACATACATATACACATACTTATATAAATACATACACTAATTCAGGACGTTTTCTTGCTTGACTAAATAAACTAAATAGGAACAAATATTGGTATTATTTATTTATTTATCGTTTTGAAACATTTGAAAATGGAGTAAGTAATTCAAGAAAACGTCCATGACAGTCGGTTCCCCGACAAACAACAACAGTTTACTTTATTCTATATAGGAAAAAAGGATAAAACATACATAGTAAATGAGAATGGTTATGATAACGATAACGATAACGATAACGATGAGAAACACTCTTGCATAGTGATAAATAAAATGTGTGTGAAAAGGCGACAAGATGCAGTCAACGTACACATGTGTGAGCTTTATGTTTAGGATTGTAAATTGTAAACATATACATATATATATCAACATCAAGAGACACCAAGAATTTGAATTTAAAACCCAAAGTATCATAAAATTTGTTAATTACATTTGAAATATTATTGATTCATGGTATTCGGAATTCTTTTCCTAACATCCAGAGCAATTTTTATACCTAACAATAGAATTGGTTAACTTCGATTAGTTGCATGTTATCACACTTGTGGGATTTATGTGAGTATTGTTATTGGATGACTGCGTAAAGTGTGAATAAAACATTTATGATAAACATTAGAAACTCCTTTAAGAATATTATACTATTATGGAAAATTAATCAAGTTTTTACTTTTATTATTACGATTAGTATCTAGATCTAACGAGAAGCTAAACCACCTGCTTAGACCTGTAGTTATACACTTCTGTTTTATGGACCTTTGAAGGTCTATACAGAGTTTAACCACTTCGAGTGTTATATAATTATTAATCAGCAATATTGTGTTTACTTATGTCGAATTCCTTACCTGTCTGTTCTTCTCATTTTGCATATGTTCGAGCGAGTATATAAATATATATAGTTATTTATATATATACATGTGTATTTGTATTGAAGTTCAGTAAAATTAGTGGGCTAATACTTACAGTAGTTATTGCGTTATTATATCCGGTAAGGAGGGATATTCGTGTGCCGACTTTGCAATTTCTTATTGTTATTCATTTATAATTTTATGCAACACATTTTCGGTTGGAATGCGTTTGTCTAGAACCCAAAAAAAATCAAAATAAAACGCAGATCTCTGCAGGTTGATATTTTTATTTTACAAATCTTAAAAACACAACGAATTAGACTGTGCAACAAACTCATGTCTCGAGACTAACGTAAAGTATTATGAGAGCACGCATAAAGAGATAGAATACCTATGAAAAGAAAATCAGTTTATTGATGTATGAAAATATGGCTGTATGTATACAAGTGTTTATAAATACATACATGTCGATACATACACGCATACATACATACGTACACGTGAGAGTGCTACAGGCGCTTACTCATACGTTATATACTCCCCACACTACGCATGATGTAATATATGAGCACATCTTTGTGTAGACTTCGTGCGTCGTTCATTAAGTCGCCCCTACCTATGCCAGATGTCTTCGTATGTACAGATGTCCTTATTGTTTCTTTGATATAATTATTTCAATTTATTGATCCATCATGCTATACAAAGAGAATTAAAACTAACAATATAGATAAAGACTTCTCAACTATTTTCCAAGAAAACGTTTATCACAATTAAACAATTTACAAAATTAACCGTCCATTTGACGGCGATGCTGCATTAGCAGCTCGAAGCGTCGATTCGAGCGAACGCCGCGAATCAGTCCGCTGCTCTTCTCCTTTGCGGCGCCAAGCCTACCCTTGAACGGCTCCGCGGCCGCTTTGCGCTCGATGTGATCGACTTTATGCTTTTTGTGAAGAGCCGTAAAAACGGGTATCTTCGACCGTGTCCTCAACTTGCCACTCGGTGTGGCAACTTTCACAACAGCAGCAGCAGCAGCAGTTGATCGCATATTTTTTCGGCCTGGGTATGCGGCTGATGTGGGGTCGTTTTTCATTCAACGATATCGACCGTTTGCGACGCTGAGTGGCATTGGCCACCGGTGGATCCCAGCGTTCGTCGATATCCTCCACACTAGCCACCTCGCTTCTAAGCCCCGATAAAGATTTGGACCTGCGTGGCTTTTTGATATCATCCTTCAGCTCATCCAGCAGCTCCACTTCATCCTGCAATTGGAGCTCCGCAAGCCGCTGCTGCAACTCTTCCAACTGCTGCTCGTATACGTTGTTGAATTTCTCAGCCATTTTACACAAAATTTCAACGAATGTAATTTTTTGGCGTAAAGACGCTAAAAGACGATAAAAGTATCAGCTGGCTTAACATAACCTACGATCCACATCCTCTCAGCGCTGTTAGCAGGCTCCACACAGCGCACTCCGCGCTGTTATCTCTAACATAAATGCTAATATGTTAGCACTTGTAATCGAGTAATCTCTGTAACCTAAGCCAACGCAAGAAGTTGAGCAAATGTTTTCGAAGTGAAATAAACATATATAGTGAATAAAAACACCCCGCTGCCTTTTACTGAAGGAAGACAGAAGACTAGGAAAAAGACGCCCCCCCACATTTTCAATCATTTTGCATTGCTTGGTTTCTTCGATGATCCCATAATTCTCCAATGCTCTAAATCTTTTCCGAATTTAGATGATTTACAGCTATTTTGCTCCCCCAAAATTGGCACATATGATTTGTTTGCTTGTTTTGAATGTTTGCTTTTATTTACTTTACAATTTTTGAATTTACATACATAGAATCGTCGTACAGCTATGTACTGATAAAGTAACTGATAACACTCGTGTATGTTGATTTGGTGTAATTGTTTTCTGTTTAAATGATAGATATATAAGCGACTTTTGTTGGATGTACAGGTGTGTAATAATAATGCCTCGATAGGTATTCTACCAACCAGCATTTCTAGCAATAGACTATGCTCACAGCCAATTTGTCAACGTACAATAAATGTTTTTAAAATGTTTTGCACATGCCCTTTGCCATTTGTCTTAGTACTATTATTGTACTAAGCAACTTTGTTTGATTTTAAACAGTTAGTTAGTTATTATATATATAATTATATATATATATATACGTTTGCATATTCATACACGCTAATGCAGTAGACTGATAGATATTTAAAATTATTCCATGACTATCAAAATTCGATTCTTGTATTAAATGTATACATATATATATTGACCACTATCTGTAGGCTTCAAGGCTACTCGAGTATGTTATTTAAAATCAGTATATTGCATATGGTATATATATGTCAAATACATATGCATGTAAATACCTACAGACTATTCAATTACATGTGTATGCGTGAGTATATATATTTATATTTTTACATTGCAAACTCACAGTTAGCATCACATATACACACATATGTACCACAAAATGTACCCATGTATGTATATGTATTTATTTGTCACAATTGTTACTATATCTAAATATTGTCGCAATTAAATCTACCTTCTTTCCCTTGCAATATGCAGCTACAAGTCTATATATAATATCTGCATATATACTCCTATATCTATGCCGTGCGTTGTTAGTCTTCAAATTAAGTATATGACCCTACTTATCGCTATTACATTATGTTTATTTTTCACATGTTTTCAGTTATGTTTATCATCTGATCTGTGTTTTAAATAAT